>AFRD01000279.1:0-44873 GCA_000222875.2 Periglandula ipomoeae IasaF13
CCCACCCTCAAAGCTACTGTCGTCACATCTTCGCCTCCGGCCAGGCCTGACCCAATGATCTGATATGCCTTCAAAGGAACGTGATGCCGACGTCGACTCTGGCGCCGACGAGGTGCCACCTGATAAGCAACGACGATCGAAATCGGAGCGGGACCCAGACAGGAAGAAGGATAGAGACCGTGACCGCGAACATCGCCACCGATCGTCCAAGACCTCGTCCTCGCGCAGCAAGCTTGGCGTCGAAGGTAGTGAAACTTCAACGAAGCGTCACCGGAAGAGAGACAAAGACCGAGACCGTGATAAAGACAGAGACAGGCACAGGGAGAGGAACACAGATAGGGACAAGGATGAATCAAGAGATAAGAACGGCTCGTTGAGCGACTTGACGGCCAACATGTCCAAGATATCTCTCGACAGGCAGCGCGTGTCTATGCCCTATCCGACTTTCAGCAAAGCACATAGCAAAGAGGCGGTCATGAGTCGTGAGGATCTGGGTGGCCGGAGACAGTCGACTCCGTTAACGCCTGAGCCCACCGACGTTGGCGATGAAGAACGAAGGTCCAAATCTACCGAGCTGCCTCGAAAATCGTCGACCTCGAAAAAGGGTGATAGACCACCAACCCCGCCTGAGACAGATCTTTCTGCCGACAAGAAGAGGGGTTCAGATGACAACAAAGATTCGGACGGGGGTCGACCTAAATCCACGGTATCAGGCGTTTCGCGATCGGCATCACGCAATGATGATAGATCAAAAGTAAGCAGGAGGTCTGCCTCCTCAAGTCAGGCAACCTATGTCAAATCTCGAGAGCACAAGTCACACGACAAGCTCCGCTCATTCGGCTCTGTAAGATCTAGCTCATCCCGGCATTCGATTAAGCGGTCAGACTCTACTCGAAGTAGTTCCAAGAAGACGGACTCACGAGATGATGGTTCCTCTCCGTCGAGTGTCCGAGATTCGTCTCCGAGAACGCCTATGCAGACTGCTCGATTCCCTCCGTATCTCTACGAAGGAAATAAGGACAGAGCCACTCCGGATTTTGGAGACCACGATTCCAGCTTTCCTTCTAAAACGGCAACACCAGCTTCCATGGCAGGTGCGACGCCGCCTCCACCACCACCACCTCCCCCAGCAGTCGATATCCACGAAATACCGCGAGTCGACTACCTCTTACAAAACGGCGGCTTGTCATACCCAGTTCCGCGAAACTTTCTTTCAGTTCTCCCCCTTCAGAATGGAGCCCGTCCGTTGAACCCACCTTTGACTGGTGCCGATACGCTATTTTCGCCCTTCTTCAACTTGCTTGACCAGTATTCAAATGTCCTGAACAAGCAAGGATCTATGGCAGTAGCAACGGGTCACCGATCAGTTGCCCGACGTCTACTAGATCGATTGGAAAATGTCTTTTCTCGGGATCTCCCCCCACATGGCTGCGCTTGTGTTATGTGCGACCAGTCCCACGAGATTCACAAAGGCTTAACCTGGGGAGATGTTCTCGAATGGGTCAGTGGACGCATCGAACTTCCTTCGTGGCCACCTTTTGACCTGGCTGAAATCGGCACAAAGGCTGCTGAGGTCTCTGCTGAAGTTCCTCCCCGCCCAGCATCTCCAGTGAAGATGGACCCTGATATCGCTGAAGAGTTCCGCGAACATTATCTCCGTCAGTCAAAGAAGGTCAGGTCCGCCGTCGACAAGTGGCTGAATAATACTGGCGAAACTCCAGTGCCTCCACCGCAAGATGTCGACGATGAAACGCTTACTTTTGCCATTTTGACAAACATGGAAGCCGAGGACCGTCCATTTTTCAACGCGCTCCTTGCCGGAACCAGAGAGCTCAAATCGGCAACACGAGCCCCCACACCTGGGCATCGACCACGGAACGACTTCATCATCAAGTCAGGATTATCACTCCAACGTCTCTACCGGTTGCAGCAAGTTCCCCGCGATGCTGAATGTGCCAGCTATCTCGTCAAGAATCCTCATACACACGACCTTCTTCTGACCACTTCAAACATCAACAACTCCGAATGGGAAATCCTGACGTCTGGTCGCTTCGACGGTTTCCTTTGGTCAGGAGCCGATGCAGAGGATATGATGTCGGGGTTGGAATCCCGTGGTGAAACCTCGTTCGGTCATCGATCCTTCATGAGCCCGTTACCCAGAGGAGCCTCAGCCATGAGTTCCAGAAACACCACACCCTTCTCACCATGTTCGCGAGGTGCTACGCCTGCTTCCTTTGTCAGCCTCGCATCGTCTGGAACGCAGGGGGCCAACAGACAACCCGTATCCAATGACGAGGAGATGGAGATGGCGGCCATCGCGGAGATAGAACGAGAGATTTATGCGGGAATGGAAAGTCTGGAAGATGCATTTGAGAAACTGCATCAGAAGGCCGAAATGGTTCGAACAGCACTGCGACAACGTGGTGCCGGCCTGATGCAGAATCTCCAAAGCCGTCGCCGCATTGATGTGCTTCCAACCCTTGGGTCCGGCAACTCACAGCAATCTGGATACGAACGGCCAGCTTGGGCAGCCGGAAGCGACGCTGAGCCTGGTAGCGATGACGATTGGGGGCTGGACGATATGGACATTATGCCTGACGACTCGGCAAGTAACATCAGCAGCTCAAGACATCGACGGCCGAAACGCCGCACCGAGCGCCGAACTCCCGCACTGATTGAGGAGGACGACGAGGAATGAGCTGAGCCAAAGACACTGTCGGATGGAGGTCTTGATGGCGGCGTTTCTGATTTCGTCCATTTTCTTTTCTTCAAATTCTTAAATCATAACAGCACTGATATTCAGGAAATGAGAACCACGACAGAAGTTTGCTATACGATATTGGAATTTTTACATGCAAGGAAGGGACGAATGGACATGGTGTCTAGTGTGTCAGATACCAAATGTTTGAGACGACAGTGAACAACCTGGATGAAAGACATTATTGTTGCATGCATGACGGACGGACATTTTAGAGTGGAGTGGGAATGTTTGGAACATTGGGTGTTGTGCCGCGTTAGCATGGCTTAGCTTGGGTGGCAAAGGGAATACATGACGATGCATGGTTTGGCGTTGATAGCATAATGATGAATGATTACTGGCTTGTGCATCCAATATAGGCGGCATTTTTCCCAGAAAGATGTCTGAGCAAGGACGCAATTCAATATGCACGTACGAAATGGGGAAGTGTTGAACAGTTGTCTCTATACACAATGCAATCATCTCCCTCAACCACACTTCATTGAGTCTAAACAGGTGTCCATGTTCAAAAATTTGGCAACATACACAAAAAAGCACCCCCCAAGGTCACATTATGATGACGAAAAGCACATTAATTCAAACAGTGGCAGCAGGCTTTGTACCAAGGATATCATGTGTAGTCAATATATTACCAAAGCCGTTAACATGACACACCTGCAGTGGGTGAACTAATGCGCCCTTGGCCCAGCCTTGATCAACTTCATCACATTCGCGAAATAACCTTCCACACCACCATATTTGCTCAACACGTGCTCCAAAACCATCTCAACCCCGTCATCGACCTTGTTTCGTCCCAGAATGCCCGTGTTCCGGGTACTCGGTATGCGCAGCATTTCCGTCTCAACTTTCCACCCGCAGTCCTCTGCAATGCGCGACACCCAGTCCACTAGAGAGGCATACGTTGATCGAGGCTTGCTCTTATCTTTCGGCGGCGCCGCGCGGAATTTATCACCGGTGAGGTTGTGGCTGCAGCAGGGGATCATGAGGAAGGGACAGTTGGAGAGGGTGGCGAGGATGGGTGTCAAAGGGGTAAGTTCGTCGGCGTGGTTGGAGATTATGAATGTGTTGGGTGGGAATGTGCCGTCGTGGACTTTTGAAGAGTCTATTTGAGTATTTATGGGAGAGTTCGAGGAGCCAGAGGGGATAGTTATGCTTGGTAACAGGAGTTTCTCTTCGAAGGAGTGCCCGGTTGGAGAACGACTTGATGGCATGCTGTAGGCGGTCCAGGATTTACGGGCTCGAGCATCGAATCCCCATCCTTCGAAGCCTTCTTGCATCAATATGTACACAAGAAGACCATTGCCGCATCCTATATCCACGAAACCTGGGAACGTACTGTCCTTGTACATGCCTGACCAGAGCTCTATCAGGAAAGCTGCGATGCCAAGGTCCTCGAAGACGTGCTTGAGGGGATCTGTAGCTTCTGCCCAGGATTCGACGAGCTGACGTGCATATTTGTTCTTGAGCTGGCCGTAGCGGTCTTGGAAGCGAGCTTCCGGGATGACGATGTCGTGATGGACTCTTTTGACGTAGCCTTTTACGGATCCCTGGCCGTGCTTATGGAGAAGTTCGAGGAGATGATAGGCTACGCGGGTGAGTTTCGGATCCGTGAGATCTTCATCCGTGCCACGCAGGAAGTGTACGGATACAGTACCGCTGTTGGAGAGGGAGTCCCATTGGTGAAGGTGCGCGATACCTCGGACTTTGGGGTGATAGAAGGGGAGGTCTTGCGTTGAAGAGGCGTGGGGGATGTATATGACGAGTGTTGTGGTTGATGAGTCTGTTTGAGCTTGGTGATATGTACAAGTTTGATTGAGAGGTTGGTCTCGTCTATCATTCCTTGGTATCAGTTTTCGAACAAGAGTTTGTTGTTTAACCATGTTGGCTATATCGCGGGGGATAGGCCTGTCATTTTCGGGCAAGCTCTGGAGAGTGGTGTTGGTAGAGTCTAGGTCCTCGGCTGCATCGTCGTATAATACATCTGCTCGATAGAGCCATGAGGAATTGAGATTGGGGTTGTGTATCATGTTCATCATGATGCTGGAGAAGAGCTCCGGGTTGAAGGTGCAACCATGGCTGAAAAACAGAACCCAGACATTGTCGCCTGCGGTTACATCTTGAAAGTAAGGCGATGATGAGGTCGGGATCTCATCCGGCTCGAAGGGCATGCCGCCAATGAGCACTGGCTTAGACGGAAATGGGTTGAGGTCTTTGACACTGAATGTGTGGCTTGAGTGCTTCCCTGCCAGCCATATACCTACCTAGGTAGGTAAACTAGCCAATGAATTGTGCGTGGTAAAATCGGAGCACTTGGATACTTTTCGCAACAGAAAATCGTGAGGCGGTGTCTTGACAAGTCAGCCACTAGATGCAGACACCGCAGGAGTTTCGCACGCAGCACGTATTAAACCAGGACACTTCTCCTGGCTCAAAGCTAAGAGATGATGCTGTTCATGGGCCGGCATGTTATTCAACATCGACAAGCAAATTTCGGTCCCGCGCTTTCTTGGCGGGGCAGAACTTGCCAAGGAGGGGCAATGACTAGGTATAGGGGGAGGACAGGCACAGTGAGGCACCAGACAGTTAATTTACAAGTTCCCATGCCAGAAAGTGCCGGACAGTTGGCACCTGAACATGCCAATGAATTAAACGACCATTGAGGGGCCGGCCCGCCATTTGGCAACGCCCAAGGTGGCAACGACTTTGTCCATCGCTCTCTATCGGTGACGAACCATCTCTGGCTTCGTATCATTCTTTAGCCGGGCCTGAGACCAGTCGCCAGACCTTCTCTTCGATGCTCAAATCGTGGTGAAACTGGGTGTGCAGCCCATGTTACTTGATCGGGAATGATGGCGTCGAGTTTGATGTCACCAGACTCGCGACAGGGCTGATGCTGCTTGCAATGACCTGCAATGACGGTGCTTCATCGCCGTTCGAGTGCCATTGGCGGCCAAGTTGGAGGGGCACATGCATCGCCTAGTACAAGGGCTAATGAGGTCACACTGAGGACTTGAAAAATGGCATATCTTGCACATGTTTGCGAGTTAGAGAGGGCCATCGAGGCCGGGAAAACTGTCTTTGTGCTGATACGACCTTCTTGAAATGACTGGTATATTGTATTGCGTAAACATGTTCGGATTTTGTGTAGTTGGTATCTTTCTTGGGGTGCGAGTGCAAGTCTGCGATACTTACGCCGGGTCTGGTACCGGACACAGCTGGTCGCCTATGCATTTGGTCCGCTTATCATCAGCCTCTTGTTGTGCGACCCTTCTTAGATGCTCTTGCTGAAAAAATAGTAGAAACAAGCTGGCCGACCAACAGAGCATGTTCATGAAGCAACAAGGACGGAAGCACCCAGATCGCGACCGGTTTGACAACCGTCATTTTAGCTAGTTCCCCCTTGTTGTGAATGTCGGCCAGGCCTCGTCTTGACGAACCGGTCAAGGAGTCTCCGGGCCCGACTGAGGGCTTTCTCTCGCCTACCATGAACTACCATGGCCCGCCATCGCGGTCAGCACCTGAAATGTCAGGCAGCACCTGGCCACACGCCAAAACAACACACCAGTCGCCCACGGCCGCCAGCGGCTGCGGCGGGGCAATTGGCCACCACCTGCCCACACTAAATTCGGCTGTTCTGGTCGCCTCGCCTCGTCTGCCTCTGGCGGTGCAGCCAGGCCTGGCCGGGGCAGGTGCAGCCTCTGCCACACAGTCAGCCCCTCGAACCAACGCTCTTAAAGTCTACCATTTTCTTCATCTCCCCACTTCCTCTACTTTCATCACGTCAACCACCATCAATCCAGCCTCCTGTCGCAAATCGCTGCCACAGCTTCCGCCTCTCTTCACGTGCATCTACAGTTTCCTTCTGCGAGACTCAGACCGTGCTCGAACTTTTACCAACCTACCCGCCACTTCGCGCCCCTACAACACCGTAAACAACAAACCCCACACAGCGAGGCACCTTTCTTCATAGCCCTTCGCTGCAACAACTTCCTCGTCCTTGACAACAACCCATTTCCCAAGGTCACCCCTACACGTCCGAGTTTATGTCCATCGAAAATCTTAAGACCTTTGGTATGTTTTGCCGCCCATACGCAGAGGTGCTGGGAAGGCGACGCGTTCAGCTCGCTTGTGACTCCTCGACCTGAAGGGGGAAGGGGGGGGGGGGGGTCCACCCTCGCAGCATCCTCGCGAATGTCGTCCACTTCTCGAATACTAACTTTTGGATAGATCCCTTCGCCGAGGCTGACGAAGACACGGGCGAGACCAAGCAGGCACAGAATTACATACATATACGTATCCAGCGTACGTACCGCCTTTTTCATCTATGCACCTCCATCGTTTGAATCACTCATGCTCCTTGGGCACGTGAGGTGGACTTCCATTCGCGGTGGCGCTACACATGAAGCTCTGTTTTTTTACTCACACTTTCTTTAGAGCGTAATGGACGTAAGACTTTGACCACTGTGCAGGGTCTCCCCAAGAAGTTTGACCAGAAGAAGATTCTCAAGGTCATCAAGAAGAAATTCGGTACGTGATGTAGGACGATTCATCAACTATGCACCACTTCCAGCTAGCAGATAATACCGAGCCACTTGAGCTAACACATTTTCACAGCTTGCAATGGCACCATTGTCAACGACACTGAAATGGGCGAGGTGATCCAGCTCCAGGGTGATCAGCGCAAAGATGTTCAGGAATTTCTTATCGACAAGAAGGAGGGTCTTGAGCTAGACGCCAGAACCATTAAGGTCCACGGTTTCTAAGCTTGCAATGTGCCGTTGCCCTGTCAGCTACTCGTTCACCAAGAAGGTGCACACCTGCTGACGCAGAGGACGGTTTGGGACAAGATTGTTCCCCGCGTATTGCGAATCTATCCAGATGTGTCGATATCCAGGGGCTCATCTCGGCTCCAATCACACTCGAGGACGACGGCCATTCTTATTCACTGATACGTGATTTTTATTTTGATTTGGTGGTTAGCAAACCTCGATGGAGAAGGTTGTATTGAGCCTGCACTCGGTCGCGGCGAGTGGGAAGGACTGTCAACTTTCTGCTTTTGTCTGCCCGAAGTATGAGCTAGATTGTCGCAGGTCAGTCGCTCGATGCATGTGCTTCTTTAGGCGAACCCGGCTGTAGTCTAGGACAATATAGCGAAATTGAAATCCGTATTTTCAGAAGCGACTTGAGTCTCAATGACCAGTGAACAACTGTGTCGTGTGTGCATGAGTGGATTGGCTTGCAACGACGGAGTAGTTGTGTGTATTCCCCAAAGTCTGCAGAATAACAGGCATCCTAACCTTGTTACTCCGCACCAGTCTCACTATCATTCAAAACATCAACCCGAGACGCCGACCGACATGAAAGACACAGAGAATAGTCAATATACTAGAATATGGGGTATAGAAGTTTTTTTGCAAACGCCCGCCAGAAGGAGATAAGATGAAATGCATTGTGCCCGACATGGTCCCGAAAATGTGCGACAGCTCCTCTCGTTGCGATTCCTTTCTCCCAAAGACCATGTTCTGCCCTTGCGTCCTCACGGCTCTTCCGTACTTGAAAGATTTCAAAGCTCGGCTCGTTCGATGGAGCCTTTGATTTGAGCTAGCATAGAATATGTATCGTTCCACAGCTTTCGAACTCGTCCGACCAGCGGTACTGCAGGATAATCTTGTTGAAAAGAGTGCATGTGTACAAGCAAGGTGACCATGCTGATGTAGCTTGCTATGGAAAAGACGTTGATGGAAGTGGATGTTTCTTTGCGAATGTTGATTTTTTGGTGCGTGATGTGGTAGCTCACAGTTAAGGTCTGTTCAATAAGAGCATACTATGGTTAGCCTCTCATAACGCAATTTGTAGGATTCGGAAAGGGGGTAATGATCGCTGGTAAACGTACGGTTGCCATGCCGATCCATCCTGGGAGCATCAACCTTGGATCTTCGAAGCCCCCGGCCAACGAGAGCACAGTCATTGTAAGATATGCATTGACGGCGTTTATGGTCAAGAGCCGGACGATCGTCGCCTGCGGAGTGTAGTGGATGAGCCTGTGTGCCAAGGAATTAGCTTTTGAGTCCAAACGATGCGGCGCAGGACTTGCGGACTACATATGACTGACCATCTGGACATGAGGCAATCGGTGAAGAAGAAGGCGAGGTAGCCGCATGCGAAGCTCTATATCCATGAGTTAGTTGACTGTTGTTTGACGTAAAACATGAGCGCCAAGACGAACCCAGACCGTAGCCAGCGCACCCTCTGTCAGAGCAAAAGGAACTGCATCATCACTACTCTGTAAGCCATCCCACGATCCCCGTACGACCAATATCCTGTCAGGACCAGGTAGAATGCTCAGCACAAGCTGCAAAGCGCATGGTAATCCCCACCACAACGCCGGCACGATAGAGAGCAGCCGAAAAGCAAACAAATAGGGATGCCATTGCGGATTTACGTTCAACACAACCGCGACTCGGGGCTGGAGAATCGACGGATGGACTGGCGGCGGAGAGCGAGAGCTGGACGATGACTCGGTATGATGGTAGCTCTGACTGCGTTTATGATTGCGAACATGGTTCTCGGACGCGCCGTCTCGGTGGGAGGATATATTCGCGGTGGTGGACGAGGTCGTGAGAGGCGGGAAGTCGGCGAACGAGGAGGATGCTATGCTCGACGAGGCCCGGCGATCAGAACGGGCCATCGCCATTGCACGCCCTCAGGCCATGGAGGGGAAAGTAACGAGATATATGATGTTTCTGTCGATTTCGGTGGTCGTTGAAGAATTTCGTGCGAGCGACGGCGGGTTCGGGGTGAGATAGTTGGATGGAAGGGAAAGGGAGCTAGTCGACAATGGTGTGTGCAACAGAGAAGCACGCGAGTTGGATTCAGAAGCAGGGGAGAACTCGAAAGCGGCAGCCGAACCACAGAATGGACTTGGATGGGCTGAAAGATCCAATGGGTCTCTGGTTCCTGGCTAGCTTGCTTGCTGCGCGTGAATTAGGAAGGCCAGCAGCGGCGCGGGTTGGTCTGTCGCAAAAGGGGTCTTGGCTGGGTGGTGCGGAAATGGTTTGGCGCGGAGAGGGGAGGGAGCATTTAATGACGAGCTTCGTGACACGTGCGGCGGGCGTGGGATGGTGCTACTTCTGACGTAGGTGCACGCACATTTTGAGTAAATGTGTTTTTTTTTTCTTCATTCGACGCCGTTATATCTAAGTGATCTTGTTTAAGGAAATTGTCTAAATTACAGGTTGTGTAGGGCTTTTGGCCGGCTTGAAAGTTTGTCTGGGGGTTCGTTGGACCATGGGCGGCGGATGGGCATGAGCTGGCGGGCACTAAAGTGACTGGCCCCAGTGTTCGCCCAATTGCCGGGTTTAGGGGAGTTGGTTGTTTTGGGTATCATTGCTGCTTTTGCGTGTGGGCCAGGTCTTATCGTCGCCAATCTACAATCATTTATTGTTCAGGGAAATACGCCAATGCGGCATGTCACTTGTGATACAGAAGGAGTGATTTGATTTCTTCGCAGAAACAACACGCTCACAAAGCTTGTGCCTCCCACAGCGCAGCTGGCTTTGTATTGGCGCAGTATTTCGCGACGTTTCAAGGACAATAGCCCCTGGTACCTAGGTTAGAGGTCTGCGTTGATGCGAAGATTCGCGGCTGGATCATGAGCAAGACTGCTTAGTGAACGAACAATAATCACGCGGGTGCAAGTAGCTGACAATCTGCTCCGTGACTCACATGACTGGCGTCTTTATCTTCTTGTCAGCCTTTCATATGCCCGGCATGTTCGCTTTACACATCCATGTATGGATCAGGATGCATGCCTCTTCATGAGTGCTTATAAGTGAACAATTTTAGAGATTCAATCATTAGGCAGGGTCTCCATGTATCGTGATGCTAAGTGTGTTCCATTAGCTACAGAGCTGGGCGACGAGTTAAATACTAACATTCTCGACTATGGAAGAGTATCTTTGGTGGCGGCTCATAATACATAGGACAAGCTTCGGGGATTGCGCTCAGTCCAGTTCTACAGCCATGGCTACACACACTTCAGTCTATCCTGGATATGTATGACTGTAATGTAGCTCTGTGAAGAGCCGTACCTCGGATGAGTTTCCTCGTTGGAGATTGTATCTGCGCGTCAGCAAACATTGCCCCAAGAGCAGACACAATGGCATAAGCCTCTCCCTCCAATGCAAGCTATCTTTTGACCCATTCAAGACAAGAAGAAGCGTTCGATGCATTGCACTACTGCGCTCATTTTTGTGACAAGGAGTGGCAGAAATCCGGAAATGTCGCAGACGGCGCTGCCTCGATACTTGAGATGCAACAAGATATCCTAGCGAGACTGAACCCAGTAGACACATCAAATTCTGCTCTCGAAAGATGTCTTTTGCGCATCGAGACTTCTTCCATGAAATTGCGAGGACACACCTCGACATTCAAGGCCTTGCACCGGAATTCAGCCAAGCACATGACCAGGCCGTGACCCGCATACACGAAACTCCGGAAGCAGACTTTCCTATCGTTCAACCAGTCCACAAAGTCCCTGATCGGTAACATCAGGAGAATCGGTGTTGACCTCCTCGGCATCCGCCGAGGTATTTGCCTGGAATAAAAAGCCATGACCAGCCGACCTGGTACGGCTCAAAAGCACATGACGGAAACCATCTGTAGCAAAGTCGACACGACAATGCAGATGACTGTGCCAAGCCAAATTTTATGCTGAGCCCAAGGTACGTGTCCGTGAGAATGTATCAACTCCAGCTAGAGATGGAAGACTTTCGTCAGTGAGAAGATCAACCCCATTACGAAGTAGTAGGTCGTCTGCTCAACACGTTGCACAACTCAATCAACCGGAGAGTAGTTCAAATTGCTGTCACTTCAATGTCCATGTTGAATATATTGTGGAGAGTTCATCATGGTTACTATGTGCTCGGGCGGGGGATATTCCTGTGGCGTGAGGGCTAGGGACCTACGTATGATTTATCAACAGGCTAATTTCTTGGACTTGTTTCTTGAATGTGTCGGTTTTCCGTTCTTTTTCAATACTCTTCTTTATTTGTACGATGTATGGGTATATGATACTAGCCTGTAGCTAGCTCACGGTTAATGTCGAGATTAATACGCATTCTGCAGCTTCATTTCGGCGCCCGCAGCATAAAAGAAAAACAAGAACTCTTCGTCTCTTCTTCAAGCGCACGGCGAGGGTCACATCTTCTCGGAGAGTTCCTTGATACCTAGGTAACCTGATGCCCCAAGGCGACTTGAAGTTGACCGGGAAAGAGGTGAGACGAAGGACGATCCGATCGACTGGACATTTTCAACAGAAATGAGCATCTAGGTTGCCCCACAGAGTCTTGAGAATACGAAAAGTTGACATGAATCCAGCGTGTGATGACTTGCCTGTTTCAGTCTTCCGTCTTTCAAATCCACTAGTTGCTTGTTGGAAATTCTCTGGCCCACACAAAAGGCTAGCCTGTCAACCTGTGTATCGATGTGGTTGAAAGTTTATGTTGTCCGTGCCAATAACATGGAGATATACCTATGCGTAAACCGGGCTCGATTTCTTAGAGCAGCTCAAGATTAGGCTATACATATAAGTTTAAGAGGACTGGCACAGATGAATCGATAGTCTATGTTCTCGTGTAAGACACAGACTATTGACCACGCTTCTGGAAGAGGAACGGAAGAGTTCCGCAGCGTCCAAGACATCATGATCTCGTATTCACATGGACGTCGCCGAAAAACAAGCATCGATAGCATGGCTTGGCGCGGTCAGGGGTGGACCAGCCTTAAATGAGGAGCCGCCAACTAGCTGTCAACCTGCCACTCGGAATATAGGATCTTTTCGTCCGTTGTAACATGCTTTAAGGCTAAAATCAACCGTTCGTATACGGTAGATCGAGGGAATAGCGCGAGAGTTTGGTGTATCATTACATCATGGCGATGCGGGATTTTAAGCCAGCAGTTCGGCTTGTGTCCGAGTTCAGCTAAAAGGCTGGACAAGGTCAAAAGTGGCGGTGTTCGCAGGGCGGGAGTCTGGACCGTTTTGGCCCCGTACAACAGCCGAGTTTTCTATCATTTGTTAAATTCACCTGCGCTCCATAATGGCGCGGCAAACTGTACCCGAATCCAAATGAGCGTGCTGACCTAGTTACTTATTTGAATCGCCCACCCGACGGCGACTCCAAATTATGGAACTGTGCCAGACTACTCCCTGCAGCTAGGGTGTTTTGAGGCGGCTCGGTGCAGTAGTCCCCGCTTCACTTGAACATCCTCGTTTTGGCTTCCTCGTGGCTCGGATCGTTTCTCCTAATACTTCCCTGCCAGAAAGGACACAAAAACCCTTTGAAGGCGCCCCTTGTATCTGTTCTCTTTCGCAGCCTGCTTGTCAGTTGGCACAAGAAAGAAGGTACAAACACACACGATGACAGCGACACAAGAAGGATCCCTGGTCCAGCTCAAGGATGGGGCTCGTTTATATGTGAAAGAACTTGGCGATGGTGACAAGTCCAAGCAGCTCGTCATAGCTTTGCACGGCGCTCCAGGTGTCTCCGACCACCGGGAGGCAGAAGCTTCATTTAGCTTTCTTGCTTCACGATTCCGTGTTATAGTCTTCGATGCGCGAGGAAGCGGGCGGAGTGACCTGAAGGGACCTTATACCCACGACCGTTGGGCTGCTGATGTTGACGAGCTTAGGTGAGAATGGCCGCGTTTTCATCCATTCGACTATCATGCAATTCGACAACTATTCTCGACTAGAGTTCCTCATTAGCTAACAAAGAACTAGAGTACGCGCAGGCTCAGAGCCAATCATACTTGCAGGAGGTTCATATGGTGGCTTTGTTGCCCTTGAGTATGCCATCAAGTATTCCAACTACGTGTCTGCTCTCATCCTGCGCGATACGTGGGCTTGTGGATCGAAGGGTACCATGTACAGTCTGAAATCGGCCCTCACTTCCCCTCGCATCAAGGTCGATGCAGATCGTCAGTACAGGACTTGGACAGGCACATTGAAGAACAACGACGACCTGCGAGCGGCTTTCGTGGAGATCCTCCCCATGTATACACCGGAAGACTCGAATTATTCGTCTAAAGCAGGAGCTATCGACCTCGATAAGCTGGAATTCCATTACGAGACGCATAATTTTGCTTTGAGTTACAACCAACCTCGATTCGATGTGCGTCCAAGACTGGGTGATATTTCCACACCTACACTTATCTTGGTGGGACGACACGATCTTATTGCTCCTGTGCAATTCAGTGAGGAAATTCACGCGCGGATGCAAAATTCCCAACTGACCGTGTTTGAGAAATCTGGACATAGTCCTCCTGCGGACGAACCGCAGGCTTTCCAGAAAAGAGTGGACGAGTTCTTGGACTATTTCAAATTGTGATATTGATTGTTTCTTCATATTTTTTGTATACCTTGCGGGTTGTTGGATCATAGTCGTAGCGCATTGTAGCGTTGTCGCCTTGAAATCTTTGATTAATAGATTTTGAGAATATACAGTCGCTTCATAACTCGGACGGACATAAATTCGCCTCGTTATCAGGTTTTCGTGCTGTATGGACATCAACCGGATGTATCTTCTTTGCTCGCTCTTGGATGATCACTTTGGGCTTGCTGCTCTGCGTGGAAGTACGGCCTTCTGCCTGACAAAGCTAAATGGACATGCCGTGTCAGATTTTTCAGTCGAAACCCTCGATAACATTTTGCTCGCAGTATGGAATCTAAATTGTCGTTGCCTCATGTTGTAATGTCGTAAGGGGGAACAAATTGGTTCAGGCTATGCGTTGACGTCGATCGGCGTATCCTCTTGTTCTCGTTTGATACCAGCCGCGTGTGAAGACGTATCGGTTGCGAGACCATCACTTGGACTTGTAGCTCAATTGTAATGGCTCCAGCAAATAGCAAATATATCTGGTAATAGTGGCAGAGATGTCTACTCTGACGACGTTTGTTTGAAATTCGTTTGGGTGGAAGAAGCTGAGCTTCGCGTCGGATCACTGCATAGGCGGTAAAAAACGAACGAGCTCTGTTACACACTGTAAAATCTCGCACACCAGAAGCGAAGACACAATTTAGAAAATTTGTCCTGGGCTTCAGACTCTTCCATGTTTTACCTCTACGAAAGCGCACTTTTCTAGTTCTTGAGCTATCATACTACCTCTTCCTTGCACGGACGCGCACCAACAGCGCGTCACCCACGAAGAATTTAAGGAACTCACAAATAGACTCAAACCAGAAGGATAAAATACCATAATAATGGACCAGAACCACCCAAGTTGTTTCTATACGTGGACGTCTTCCGTGATAGCAACTTGATGTAACGATATTGCAGGCTCGAGCTCGTTTGAAAAGCAAGGGAACGGTTACGCTAAAGGCATCGATTATGGCAGACTGACTTCAGGTTTGTGTGAATCGACAGGGTGCCATGACTTGAATAGACCATAACATACTCTTGCTGGACGGCTGCCGAAAGTCGGAGCTGACATCTTGACGGACTGTTGGGGCTGTCAGGACTGACCGTCGCCTGCTGGCGATGCTTGGCAAGCGCGATCACCGCTCCTTCCCGCTTGTTGACAACAACAACTGGCGTGTCTGCTCTTCACAACTCTCTCGGGTTCTCTTCCCTCACACATCCAATCATTCTGTTCATTAGGACTCGATGCAGATCTTTCTTTGCATATCTTAGCATTTCCTTCCATTGTCGATGTAATTCATCTCTACCAGAGATAGAAGATACTAGACGATCTCACTGTTATACCTGACTAGGGTTAACATACCTAGGTACTTGACAGCTATTTATCGTAAGATCATTGCACCGAAACTCACAGCACAGTCGTCGCCTTGGCCCTCGACACATCATCTTCATTGATTTAAAGCTTCCTACGAGAGCTTTTGAGAAACGATAGCTCTGCACTCGTGCTTCATCAGGCTATTGAAGGCTTCACATCAACCCACGCACAAACCTGTTCTCCCCGCAATGGCTTCTCAGCAGCCGGGAGTTTCCAACGGAAAACTTCCATCTCTAGGAGCTGGCCTTCATTTCATGCGAAAATCTGCTTCTCATGAGCCTCTTGGGCCAGAGGCATCACCGTCGTCTAGCAGCGGTGTGGGTATGTATCTCGCCAGACAAATTTCCCTCGGTGTGAAGCTGTTCATGCTCCGTTTTACGCTTTCTCTATCTTTCTATTCAATTTAAGTCATTTCTACTGCCTCGACCTTATATGCTGTCAAGAATGTGCTTTTTTCTTCTTTCCATCTGCTCATCCTCATATCTCTATTTTTCTCGTCTACTATTTCTATCGAATGTTTCTTCTTCTTTTCCGAATTTTATTTCTAGTTCTTCCGTTTTTCTTCCTCTCCTCTTTTCCTTTCGCCCTTTAAGTTGCTCGTTTTGCTGCTTTTCCTAAGAAGCTGGTCACCATGTACTTCTATTTATTTGCGCTCGACCTGTGGATCGTGGAGGTGTTATTCCACCAGAGGCTGCTGTTTCGGCTTTTGCTTTCCCAACTCTGTATTTCGATATATACATTTATTCTGCTCGAGACCTGCTAGAAACAGTCGTCAGCACCATGGTTCTGACGGCCAACAGGAATAAAGCAAAGCTCAGCAAGTGCTACACTATCACCTACACCAACTTCTCGGTAAGATCGATCTAAAACTCTTTCAGCTTCGACCATGAACTGGCTAACTTGTGCTAAAAAACACTAACGTCAAGCCGCATCTGACGAGGGAACGCCACAAGCCACAAAGTAGGTGCAACAAAGTCTTGTTTCCCGCCATAACTGACTTTTCTACATAGCTTAACTTCGTTTCTTGTGGGATCGGCCTCAGAAGACGATGTTTTTTGCTGAAAATTCTGCCGAGAATGCTGTCGTGCTTTCTAGTCCCAACAAAAACACACATTTGCAAGTCAACCCGGCCAACATTGACGCTCAGGGCATTTACCCAGGGACTGCCTGCATGTTTGTGGCGAAGTATGTCTTATTTTCATGTTGTTTTATTCCGGAAACTAACTTCTATAGCCTATCTCAACCTTACGATGACCGAACTTTGGAGTTGGAGGTCACCAAAGCCTTCAGTCAATTTGGTGAAGTTTGGGTCAAGATTAAGCGCGACGGCAGCCAAATGCCGTTCGCTTTCTGTCAGTTCACGGTGAGTAGAACACAATCTTGAACAATGCTGAAGGACCATCATTCACTTACGCACAATACAAAAAGATGACCACGCCCAAAACGCAGTCAAATTTGGTAAAGGCATGATCATCCTCGGCCGGCCATGCCGGACAGAAATGGCTCGAGCTCATTGTATATCATTTGACTAGACTCGATTATCACAAGACTGACTCGGGTAGCATCTTTCATTGTTTTCAAGAAGTCCGGCTATTCACTCTTGCCGAGGCAACCGACTTACTGGGTCAACTGGGAGAAGTAGCCAAAGCAGAGTTCGTTCGCGAGGACGTCCAGACGGCTATGAACATACCTGAGGCGGTACTTGTAACATACAAGATGTATGACAACCGTCGAGATCCTGTCAGGGTAATTTAAACCCCTGTCGTCCTCTACATGAGCCGCTTGGTGACACATCTGACACTTAATTGCTTCCAGTATTTCGCGCAGAGTCAAAAATTCCAGGTCATTTCCAATGACCCAAAACGTATATCAGACATTAATGCAATGTCAACATTTGAGCCTGCTTGGAGCGGTGGGCGTGATCCCATGGAGCAGTACGACAAAGATCGTCGGTCTGCATTCATCGGGAACTTGCCGCTTTCGATGACCGAAGAACTTCTACGAACGATGGCGAGCGCTTGTGGAGAGGTCGTGCATGTTCAGCTTTACAAGAAACTGATTCCCGGGGGCAGTGGTGCGAATGGTCTTCTACGTTGTCATGGCGGCTGAGCTAACGGGTATTAGGGTTGAAGCACTGCTTCGGTTTCGTGGAATTCGTCAGACCAGATTCGGCGGACGATCTTGTTACTTCTCTCGTAAGTTGCCAGCCCTCTTCGACTTGATTGTGGCTAACCCAGCTGCCTGTAGCATGGCTCGGACGTCGAAGGTTATCGCGTACGAGTCGAACGAAAACATTCCCGGACATTCGCGACGCCGCAGCGTCTGTCAGGCCAGCTTCGCCATGTGCGATCAACTATCCCCAGGCGTCGACTTCTGGGTGAGTCTGAGACTGCTTCCTCCAACAGTGTTGATGTGACGTCTCCTACCGGAAACTTCAGACCGTTGGGTCATGCATTCACTTGCAATGCAAAAACGTTCTCGTATGGCCGTGGACGGCGTCCTCGCGCCACAATCTTTGGCCCGGACACATCTCTAGCAAAAGCCTGTTCGTCGGTAGACCTCCGGCACGACTTCCATCAAGTGAGCTCAGGAGTTATTTCAGAAGGCTCACGATTGGAGTCTTCTCCTTCCAACAACAAGAATGTCGAGTTTGGAGTCCCTGGAAGAAAGATAATGGGAGAAACTGCGACACAGAACACCGCAACAGGACCTGAGCTTCAGACTCGGGATCCTACAACCCCAAATCAGAGTCAAGAAGACACATCAGCTATGAAGTCTCAAGTTGCTTCTTCTACCACTCCTGTGGATGGTAACGTCGCCCATGCCCAACCACCACAGATGACCTGGATTCCAACTTACCCCCACTATGGATATCCTTACATGAGCGCGCCGATGACACCCCAAGGGGCGCCTGGGTTCATGTATAGTGGATATGTGGCCCCCCCTTACTATGGTGCCATGTATGACATGTATGACATGTTTGGGAATCTGATGGTCTCTCCGACTCCCATGATGAGTCCATACTACACCTCACATGTCCCCAACGATGCGTCGCAGCATGCTGATGAGAATAAGGGCCCTCAAGAGTCCGAACCACGCCATGTCTCCGAATAACGGGATTCACGCCGTCATTTGCGTCCCATAATCGCGTCGCTTCTTCACTATTCTGAATCGTCCATGGAGTTTACGACGTCGAACGCGCAGTGCGCTTATTTTTCAGGTTTCTTTTTACATTGCATGAGATTTCGCAAGGCTTCGTTCCTTTCCGTCCAGTCTTGTACACTGGTTGCTGCACACTGGTCAAACAATTCGACAGTCAGAAAAGTGAAACCTCCCGGGATTTTGGGTGGAGTATTGGGGATTGTGTTTTGACGATATTCTAGTTGTTTGTTTGAGTAATTCAGGAAACCGTAATCGCAAGCAGGATAATGCATTCTGGAAATGCCAAATGGCATCCTTCAAATAAGGAAGGACAATGGCAGCGTAGCCATAGCAGGCGCGAAGGTCTGATGATACCATGTAGGAGTACAAATCAACCGAACTATGATCTGAAATCGTCTTGTGCGTCGCGTAAACTTGCGCGCGAACTGAATGCGAGTCTGAGAAGACGATACGCATGGGAACTCTTCGCATAAATGACTTCTGAGGCTGTTTTCCATCGTTGAGGTGTGCCCAATGAAGCATGCATGATGGAACGACTAATTAATATCCGCTGGTCGGGTCCACCTACCAATATGAACGCCCCACCCGCGGACTGCAATAAGAGAACGAACGCCATCAGTGAACCAGACGCCATCCAACTTCCCACTTCCGCCTAAAACCATCCGCTGCAAGCGCTGGTGGGTTTCGATGGCGCCACACTAAGCAGATCAATTTATCGGCACTCGCGTGGGTTTTCATCTCGCTCGTCGCGATCCGCCGAAGAAATTTTTCAGCTGTCATCACGATAAATCCTCAACGCCAGCTTGCACTCACCTTTTCAGAGTTCGAATTTTGGTCTCAATTTGCGATACTCGTTGATCCTCGACTTCCAGATTGCATTGAAGTGGAAGAAGGACGTCACAATGGGGCAACCATCTTTCCAGGCATCTAATGCCATTGTCTACCTCACATATGGAGCTTTCCTGTGAGTATTACCTCGCACAGATATATGGCTTCGAAACATAATACTAAGTCATTTCACAACGTAGGGTTCTTGGTACAGGAATTGCTTGGAGGATGAGGAAGCAATCCAAATCGGATTTTCTGTCGAGCAACGGAACTCAGAGTGGTTAGCAAGATATTCCGGTGGGCAACTGGAATTCCCATACACTTTCCCGCGCAAACTTTGGCAAAAGAATGTCTTTGATCTGACTTACACTTTTCTTCTTCCTAGCATTCCCTTTGGCTCTAAACTTCATCGCCTCTGGTGAGTAGAGCCAAAAGGCTCTTCGCAGCGCAATGATTTTGTACGGAGCGGCAGCTTTTCCTGCCGCCAAATCCTGACCACGGCGTCGGCGCCCAATCTGCTTTGATGGGTCGCACAAATACGAAATGCGAAGCAATGGAATCGAAAGGTTCGAGCTTGAATGAGTATAGTAGGTTTGTTCTCTGATCTTATTCTTCTTGCTCTTCTGTCCTCGAGGTTTCATGTCCTCGCCCTCTGGAGCTCCTAATGTAGCATCGGTTTGTTTGCCCCCGAGTCAAAAAAAACAAGGACTTCATCTCTGCATATATGTGGTGCTCCATGAGGACGAAGGCATCATGGCCTTGTTGCAGGAGAGGAGAAGATGCGGCTCACTACGGGCGCCGATTTGAAGCAGCCAGCGAGGTCCACCTCTTAGCTTGTTGAGAGAGACTTTGTGACTGAATCTGAAGCTGAGATTGCACCGTAATTACTCGATCAAGTTAATGCTTGCGTGGGAAATGTGTTGCTACTCCATCCCTCTCTCTCAATCCATTCCCAACCATTTCGTGAACAAACTGACAATTGCAGCTTTGGGGGCTGGTATCCTCTTCTCGTATCCTGAGCTAGCAACCATCACTGGTGTTCAGGGAGTCATCGTTTACGCTCTGGCATCGGCATGCCCAATGCTCATCTTCGGAGCTCTTGGTCCCATTATTCGACGCAAGTGTCCCGAGGGGTTCGTCTTGACTGAGTGGACGAGACAGCGCTATGGGACAATTACCATGCTCTATCTCAGCTTTTTGACCTTGGTCACTTTGTTCTTGTACATGGTTGCCGAACTTTCTGCCCTCGGTCAAGTCGTCTCAACCTTGACGGGCCTTGACAACTTGCCAGTCATCATTGTCGAATGTGTCATCACGACCATTTACACCTGTGAGTTGCACCTGAGCAAGCCTCCTACAATCTCTACTTCGTGTAGCCAGCAGACTAACAACGCCAAACAGCCCTGGGTGGTTTCAAGATCTCCTTTCTTACAGATGTCATCCAGGGCGGTATGGTTGTCGGCCTTATTATTGTCGCCACAATCACCGTGGGAGCCAAGACGGATATCAAGCGCGAGCTCATTGACTCATCGCACCTTTTGGAGCCCAGCCTCCTCGGTTGGCAGCTTTTGTACATTCTGCCAGTCGCCGTTCTCACGAATGACTTCTTCCTGTCTAGTTTCTGGCTGCGGACCTTTTCATCGAAATCCGACAAGGATTTAATGCTTGGTGTCTCCATGGCCACTGTCGTCATTCTGTGCATCTTCACACTTGTTGGTTGCACTGGTCTCATAGCAGCTTGGTCTGGCGCTTGGCCGACGGACGGCTCTCAGCCAGGCTCGCTGGCTTTTTTCCTTCTGCTCGAGCAGTTGCCCAACTGGGTTGTCGGCATCGTCTTGGTCATGGTTGTGTCACTCAGCTGTGCTGCTTTCGACAGCTTGCAGTCTGCAATGGTCTCTTCTGCTTCGAATGATCTCTTCCGCAACCGCCTTAATATCTGGTACATTCGTGCTATGGTTGTGTTGATCATCATTCCCGTGGTTGTCGTTGCTCTGCGCGCCTCCTCGATTCTGCAAATCTACCTGATCAGCGATCTTCTCTCAGCGGCTACTATTCCCGTATTGTGCCTCGGTCTGAGTGACCGGGTGTACTGGTGGCGTGGCTTCGAGGTCGTCGGCGGCGGCCTGGGCGGTATCCTGACTGTCTTCATCTTCGGTACCATTTATTACGGCAATGCCAATGATGGCGGCCAGCTTCTGCTCCTCAAGAATGGTTTGTACGCCAACGACTGGAGCGCTTTCGGCGCCTTTGTGGCCGCCCCTGTCGGAGGCTTTCTCTGGGGCTTCGGTGCTTTGGGTCTTCGCCTCACCTTCCAGTATATCAAGGCCAAGATTCGTCACGAACGGTTCGATGCCTTGGATCGTCCAGTCATGTCCCGCACCCATAGTGACTCCGATGCCCCTCAGCAAGTCGTTGTCAGCACCTCCAAAGCTGGGAAGTTCTTCTAGGCTGTTGTACCAACATTGCGATATTATGAGAGTGAGGCAGGCTGTTTTGGCGATACCATTGCGCCGAGTGAGGTAGAAAGGAGATTGACGAACGAACATGAGTACTGTCTGGTGTTATCATAGCATACGCCGTGTTGTGGTGATACCATGGGGAAATTTTAGGCAACAGGGGGAGTATGGTAATATGTTGGAGGATTGTTCGTAGGGATCTAAGCGTCGCGTCAGATCGCCACGTCGAAAATAATACATCTTATACATCCAGAGATTCCCCCCTTTTTTCGCTCCTCCCCATGCAATAAGTAATAGTACAGCCACCATGACAACACCATGGCATAATTCCACCCCTTTAATTTGTACAATGTTGATTCTCTAGATTTTCAATCCGTTTCCGTCATTGGTTTGTCGTTGAGTCCGTCCAGCCAGCCCGTCTAGCTTGCTCCTTGTCGATCACAGCCTTATCCTGCAAGTATGCCTCCAACGTCGTAGCCGAAGTAGTCCCCCATATCCTCCACGGCGACACCTCAAACGTCTTTGCATTCGCCTGTCTCGACAACACCACGTACTCAATCTTATCCTGCAGCTTCAGACTTCCCGGAATAGTTTGACCCGTCGCAACATCATACCTCGACGCCTGCTGCGTCGACGAGATAGCCACGACAGCCTGCTCCGTCATCAAAATCTTGTCGTGGGGATTCACCTGATGAATTTGATGGGACATCAGCTTTGGGTATACCAGGCCGTTGTTGTACTTGACGACTTCGAACCGCACGCCTTCCTTGGGATTGCGCCGGTCAATCGCCGCAGAGAGCTTCTTGGCGAATTCGCCGAGACAGATTTTGTTCAGGGTGACCTTGTCGCCGGCGGCAAAGGCCTCGAGCATCTCACGGTACATGGCTTTGGCGGTGGGCGCGATCTTGCCCCGGCGCGCTTTCCACTTCGGTCGCGTGGTCCAGTTGGGCATGGACTTGAGCTTGAAGTTGAGGACGGACGTGGCGCCGATGAGCCAGTGCTTTAGACGGGACCAGTGGTATTGCGCGAAGGCGTTGGGAGATTTGGGATATTGTGATAGCGGGAGGGAAACGAATGTGCCTGTTAAGCAAAAGCGTTAGTTTCTTCCTGTCACCCTTCTCGAATCCTGATTGAGTCATCGGAGTGCTGGTGACATATTGATATCGAAAAGGTGCACGGAACCATGAGAAACATTGTGAAGTTGCAAAAGACGAACCAGGAAACAGAGGGCCGCCACCGTCCCGAAAGTACTCTGCATTGGCCAGCTTCTGCATGCGCGACATGCTCTGCTCCTTAGCCATCTTGCTAGAGCTCTGTCGAGAAGCTCTGTCAAGTTCTCGAACGATTTTGTTTCGACCCGGCATTGAGGCGTAGTGTCGAGACGAATTTTGGATCGCGAGAGGTCTCGCAAAGGAGTTTCGAATCGATTGGGCAGCCGTAGCCCGCCATGGTGACGATAGCGACGCCATTGTGAGGGTTGACGTGTGACAACGACGATGCTTTGATGCGAGGCTATTCCGACATGGAATTTTGTTGGAATTCTGGCTGGTGGCGGATTATCAATGTCCCTGAACCGGTGTGCAGGTGCCAGCGAGCGCCGGGGTGTGAGTGCTGGATCCACTTGGCTGGCAGCTGGTGTGTGACAGCGCTTCCTTCTGCGCAAGAGAGGTCCGTCTCGAAATGTCCCGTTTGGCATATTATATTTGTCTAAAACAACATTCATTGATCATTGTGTGACTCGCTCTCAATCATTGTGCGTCAACGTCAATATTGGCAGCGCATGAATTTTGGACTTTCATGAGCCGATTGGCTCTTGCTGGCAGCATCCGCACCTCTCACAATTACCACACCCAAGACTTAACGATTCGATACACCCACCACCTCGGCTCGTGATCATTTACAGCACCCTTCACCATGAGGGCTACACATACCCTCCTAGGCAAAGGCCTACTAGGCCGAAGCATGGACGAGCTACGGCGGCGTACAAGCATAGGTTTGTCGAAGCCCCATTGTACATATTTCTACCAGCCAAAGACCAGAAACTAATGCGGTCAACAGCAATGAAGTTTGAAGCGGTCAAAGGACCACTCGGTCCACGCACATTATACGAATTCAACACCGCTTCTTCAATACGAGACTGCATCCTCATGTCAGATCAACTCATCGGCGGCTCCTCTCAAAGCAACCTCGACCTAATAAACGATAACTCCACATCCTCATCAACAACTTCCTCCTCAGAATCAATACCAAAATCCTACGCTCGTTTTCACGGTCACATTTCCACTATCCTCCCTCCCGATCGACCGAACATCCAGCGCAGCGGCTACGCAGCCTTTCGAACACCCGATCAGGCGCCTACGCTCTTTGGCCGCGCGGTATGGGACATTGATCCCTACACGTACCTTGCGTTGCGAATTAAATCAGATGGGCGGTCATATTTCGTCAATTTGCAGACCGAGGCTGTAGAACCTTCGGATTTGCATCAGCATAGATTATTTGCGAAACATCCCGGGCAATGGGAGACCATCATGATCAAGTGGAATGATTTCGTACGCACAAATCATGGCTTTGTGGTTGAGCCGCAGACAGAGTTGCTGCGGCAAAAGGTTCGGACGGTGGGCATTGGGCTGACGGATCGCGTGGAGGGACCGTTCGAGTTATGTATTGATGAGGTTTGGGCGACGAATCAGGTTGCTGAGGGGGCGACGGTGGTGAAGTCGGAAGAGAGTGAGCTGAAGAACAAAAAGGGACAGAAGATACAGTGGTAGTATTGCTGGAGGGGACGGTT
Organism: Periglandula ipomoeae IasaF13; assembly: GCA_000222875.2. Taxonomy (NCBI): domain Eukaryota; kingdom Fungi; phylum Ascomycota; class Sordariomycetes; order Hypocreales; family Clavicipitaceae; genus Periglandula; species Periglandula ipomoeae. The sequence goes on from AFRD01000279.1 coordinate 24,785, forward strand.
CAGTGATTCGAGTTTTAGCTACGCGTCAGTGATCCTTGGAATCAAGGAGACTCGTTACTTGGTCTACAGGACTTCATGCTCTGTATAAGGGAGTTCGTCATTGCTCATTCGTTGAGCAGGGAAGGTCTAAGTCTGTTTGGTATATAAAGCCCCTATGTACAGATAAAGCTTCAAATGAGGCAGGATAATAAGCAGCGCAGTAAGAACAGACACACATCATTACCGTCCAAGGCTTAGTGACTCCGCAGTCTGTCGCAACTCTACATATGCTGCCGCGTAATCTGCCGCCAGCGTCATCTCCCCCGTCAACTTCATAATCATAGCCTTCTTGGCCATCATCTCGCATTGGTTTTTGATATCCTGGATTGCCGAGTAATGGTCGAAGGACTTCTGCACGGCCGCTAGGGCTCGCGTCATATGTTCGGTGCGCTTGCTTGATTTAGGCGGCATGTTGCCAGCCAAGCCCATGTAGGCGTCTGTCAAGAACGAGTATAGTCGTGCGGAGAGGACAGACGAGTCGCACTCCAGAGCGCGTGGGAGAACTGCAACGAGAAGTTGTGCCGCGGCCTCGAATTCACCAAGGGATACCAAGATGTTTGATAGTGCCCCAATTGCTTGCCAAAGACATGGGATCAGTCTCGCACGCCAGGTGATGTTGGTGGCACGTATGGCAGTTGAGAAAGCCCTTTGTGGGCGGCCGCACTTGTCGAGCAATGCGACCTTGAGCAGGAAGAGTCGTACTCTCAACGCAATATCTTTGTTCTCATCTCTCAGCTTCTGCAATAAGGTCTCAACTTTTTCGAATGCCTTTTGCAAATCTCCCCGCCGTGTCAAACAATCGATATGCAGAGAATCGATGATGAAAGCCATGTCAGGCTCGAGATCGTCTGACTTAGATTGCAGAAGCTGATCTAGTAGCTCCTCGGCGCCATTGAGATTGTTGTGGTGCAGGTCCTTCTTGAGCTTGATGATGGCTCTGTATTTGTGCCAGTACTGACTGGGTTTCCAGGAGCGCAGGGAGTTTTCGTCCAATTTCTCGAGGTACTGTAGACCCTCATCATATCGTCCACGGTCGGCGAGTGAGAGCGCAATCCTGCATGTATGCTTGAGCTCGTCGTCAAAGACTGCATGCTTCGCGTGACACCTGAGGAATATCTCGGAAATCAATGTTGAGAGTTGCGATAAGCCTAGCCTGCTCCATAACGCAGCATAAAGTGACAGCTGAGACCCAAACATGGTCTTCATATTCCTCTCGACAATTATTTGGGAGCTTCGAACCATGTACTCGAGAGAAGTCGCCACACTGTCACCATTAATCAGGCCAAGTTTCGCTTCGCTCAGTAGAACAGAGCTCCAGAGAGTCCACATGCCAGATTCCTTGGCCTTGACTCTGAGAAACGCCAGGCTCTCCTTTCCAGCACTAAGTAAGCTATTCGATTCCAGTTCGTGGGGCAAGTTTGGGTGCGCTCGGCCGAAGTGAAACAGCCAATTCAGCGCAAAGTTGAGACAGGTCATATCCCGGTTCTCTCTTGCTGTAGATACGGTTTCCAGCATGGCGGCAACGGCCTCCTTATAACAGCCAAAGTCCGCTTGCAGTACGGCCAGGTTCATCAAGGCATATTGATAGAAGAGTCGGTCTCGATACTGCATGGTGTAATCGAAGTATCTATGGAGGAAATCAAATGCCGTGGGGTAATCTGCTGATCTCCAGGCATCAAGGAAGCTGGACATGTATGTTAGCAACTAGCACATTTCAAGTTGAACGTGGCATCACACAGGTTACCTCAGATAATGGGTAAGACTAGGTATGAGAAAGCTGTCGTGTAACAGGTCATGAAATTGGTGCCGGATCTCCAGAGGAATGCGGTTTCCGTATTCTAGTCGTCGCTGTTAGTAGTAACCCAAGCTCAGATTTCAAATCACGACTCACTTTGCATCTGCTCAATCTGAAACTCCAGAAGGGATTCGATGTCATCGGTGCTCACAGGGATCGTGCCACTCTCGTCGCCCGTGAGCATATCGCCGTAAGCCACCGCTGCTAAAGCCGAAACGCTCTCTGGATCCCAATCCTCTTGTTCCCCCAGTAACAACACGTTGTCGAAACTTAGTCGATCAAAGTTCGGATTCTTTCTCTTCAAGTAATGCGCAGTAGGTTGACGATATCGCACAAAGGCCTTCCACAATTCAGTACAATCGTGAAAGCGCAGTCGCTGATACTCCAGCCGCGCCCTTCGAACAAAAGCCCCCAGCGGTGAATTCCGTGAAAGTTTCATTTTGTTATCTTCTTCCGACTCCTCTGCTCCTTCTCTTCGACGCTCTTCCTTGGTCTTGGCAAGCATGGAGGTGATTCTGTCGAAGAACTCATTGATTGCGTCAAGCGAATTCAGATCCCAAATTTTCTTGAGAAATTGATCCCATAATTTGCGCCCTGGAATACCCATCAGGAAAGGATAGCTTCCGAGAAGCTTTTCAAAGTCTTTGATGGATATGACAAGACCAACAGTGCGCTCTGCTTTTGCCCATCGCGCTTCTTGTGAAGACAACGGATCCGTGGAATCGTGATCCATGATGTGAGATGTGATGAAAGAGAGCACTGGAAGAACGGCATCGCTAGGGACCGCCTCTTCTGTGTAGAGTTCCACCAGAGCCAGCAGGCCTACCTTAGCGGGCGTCAGGTATCGAGCCATGGTGCTGGTTGATCCAGCTCAAAATGCTGCAACCTGTTGGTGTTGATGAGCCCTCATCAGGGTTCGAGCAGCTACTAGTCGCATCGAGTGGATGAAGACGCTCAGGATGCCATTGCCATGCTGACAGCGATATTCAGAAAACGTAAACTATCACACGGATTTATACCAGTAAGTGTTAAGCAGGAATCGTTCGCGCCTGGAGGAGCTGTTCTGTCAGATCGGGCACTTGTGACGCGTTGGATGCAGAGCCATAGTCTGGGTCGCGATATCTGAAATGGAGCTGTTGCAGCGCGATAGATAATGCGTCAGGTGCTGCTGGTCGCTGCATGTCCCACTGCAGCTGGAAGACTCCGGCGCGCTGGTGGCTCCGATACAGTGGGGTGCTGCGAGAAATACAGGTGTTCTTAGTGCCTCCATTACAGCCAAATCAAGGGCAGCGGACAACTGGAACCTGTTTCCGTACCAGTCCCGAAACCATCAACCCGACAGCAGCTTGAGACGACAAGAATCCGAACAGCAATTACCGAGCACGAGGTGAGATATTTTCTTACAAAGTACCAACGTAAGCCCGTCCGACATGCAACGCAAAAAGCAGCCAGAAAGAAGGGGATAGCCTCGATTTGTGCACCAATCCAGAGGGAGGTAAGTTTGGCACAAGTATTGTTTGAACTTTGCGTTGAGCAGCAGATATATGTATACAAATCACCTATGAAAGTACCAAATGATTGTTTGAGGAGGCACCATGTGTGCACAATGGTTACAAAAGGTCGACAGGTATATTTCTAGTTTGCTTTTCTTCCGAGAGAATTGTAGGCGAATAGTACAGTGGAACCTCCGACCAGAAACCCAGACAATTCCACGTAGAAACAATGTGATCCGTCAGAAAGAGGTATTTAGGCAGCCTTGTCCTTGTTGTGGTAGTTGACACATTCGTTCCAGCTTAATGCTTGTCAGTAATTAAATCGAACAATACCGCCGCCCAAAGCATTCTGATTCGAACTCGACAACTCGACGGCAGCATTTCATCGGATCCCAGGGCAAACTTACAACAAGGTCTTGTCACCGTCGCCCCATTGGAAGTTCTTGGTGCGGATGTTCTGGTAGGGGTACTCGGTGCGCTCCTCCAGAGGAGGCATGTGGCTCCAGTGCTCCCAGTGGTTCTTCCACAGAACCCAGGCGTTAGCACCGGAGGCAATCAGGAAGACGGGGACGGCACTACATGCGTATGTTAGCCTCATACGTATTCATAATGTAGGCAGAACAATCATTCGGTTTTCTGCCTCTATCCTCGGTCATTGGGAAGCCAATTGCTCGTCGTATGCCCGTTCTTGTTTTGTACTCTCAGCTGTCCAGGAGATAACGAACAACGGGCGTAGACGATTCCAAGGCCCTTGCGCTTCCGAGAGACTGAGTAGCAACGTACTAAAGAGAGATCTTCTTCCACAGCTTGGTGGTGGACTTGGCGTGCTCCTTGATGTGCTGTCGCTCCTTGATGAACTCGTTTTCGGCCGAGGTGCTGACGAAGCGGCGCTGGGCGGGAGCGCGCAGCTGCGCAGGGAGGCGCGAGGTGGTTCGGGCGACGGCTCGCGAGAACATTTTGATCAGGTGTAATCGACAATTGGGGGCTCAATGGCGATCAATGGCGATAGGGATCAATTGATGATGGAACCTGCGAGGTAAAAACATCAGCTCATCTGACCTACCTGGGTGGGCCAGGTACGGTTGAATCATCGTCACGTGATTCGACGTCGGTATTCGGGTAACGTTGGAGGATACCACAGCTCAATGCTTCTGGCAAGTTCCTCTGGGTGCAGCCTCACGCATCCTGGAGAGCCAATCACGTCATGGATAATTCCATTGAGCAACGACGAAGGGGGATAGTTTACGATTTGCATCCACGCTGATGTAGCAAATATGTATTGTGGCTCCTGATTACGTATAGGTATGAAGTATTTGCCTGAGCACGGAATTCGTATTATTCTCACTCATCGCAATTGCCCGCAAGAACTGAGCTCTGAGAGGAAGCAAGTCTTCCGCACGTGATCGTGGAGTCTAGCCAATTCTGGCCAGTGAGCTGCTCTGGCCTGTACAGTGACATAATCCGTCGTGAATTGTCACCGCGAGCCATCTATATGCGTTTCATGGTGGCTACAGAAGTCCTTCCTCAATCTTGACGATCCAGTCAGCAGGATGCGAATAAGCTGGTGCCAGCATTTCCCAGTATGTCCGCGTTTCGGATTACGACGTGGAATGGTAGGTTTTTTTGACCAACAACACAGCTTACTCGCGTGAAAGCTAATAGAGGGCCACAGTAAACGGCATAAGGTATGCCTGATATCACCTCACCTCATTTCATGATCGGAACTCACCTTTGACTACAGAAATCCGTTCGGATATCAGCCATGGCGCGAGCAAAGGACTTTCCAGGTGATTTCCCCATCAGAATCTGTCTCTGCCGTAGTCCGGGTCGCTAATCACAGGTCCGCACAGTCCATGTTCGAGATTCTGGAAGCAGACATTGTAATCATGCAAGAGACCAAGATCCAACGGAAAGATTTGCAAGATGATATGGTTCTAGTTCCCGGTTGGGATGTGTTCTTCAGCCTCCCAAAGTACAAGAAGGGTACGTTCACTTACCATGGTCAAAAAAATGGCAGTGAGCCCTGACTTTTCTGTCCATAGGATATTCTGGTGTGGCCATCTACACCCGAAATGCAACATGTGCGCCTATCAGAGCCGAAGAAGGCGTCACTGGCGTGCTCTGTCCACCAAGGTCGACTGCTAGCTTCCGAGACCTTCCCTCAGATCAACAGATTGGGGGTTATCCACTCCCCGACCAGCTGTCAGGAGCTGTGGAGGAGGCTGTTCTGGATTCCGAAGGCCGATGCGTCATCCTGGAGTTTCCAGCATTCGTGCTCTTGGGAGTTTATAGTCCTGCTAATCGGGACGAAAGCCGAGATCTGTTCCGCACAAGCTTTTTCGAAGCTCTTGACGTCAGGATACGCAACCTGGTCGCCATGGGAAAGCAAGTCATTCTGACTGGAGACTTGAATGTCATTCGGTCCGAAATGGATTCAACAAACGTCCTCGAGACTCTACGGAAAGAAAACATGACTCTGGAAGAATGGATATCCCTTCCTGTCCGAAGGGTCTTCAATCAGCTCATTTTTGAAGGTAGCATCATCGGAGATCGTGATGAGGAGAGGCAAGAGCCTGTGTTGTGGGATTTGTGTCGCAACTTTCACCCTATTCGGCTGGGCATGAATACATGTTGGGATACGAAGAGAAATACGCGGCCAGCGAATAATGGTAGTCGCATTGACTACATCCTGTGTAGCAGCGGCATCAAAGATTGGTTCACATTTGCCGATATTCAGGAGGGCCTCATGGGCTCTGATCACTGTCCGGTTTTTGCAACAATCGCAGACAGAGTCAACTTCAACGGCAACGATATCCCTCTGCTCGATATAATGAACCCGCCCGGCATTTTTAATAACGGTAAGCGTATGAGGGAGCTTTCGCAAAAAGATCTATTACCGCTCTCTGCGAAACTGATACCAGAATTCGATCGTCGCCAAAGCATCCGCGACATGTTCTTCAAGAAGTCTACCTCAACGGGATTCGCTGCCAATGCTCCTCCGAGCACGGAGCCACCAGCCAGAGAAGCAACGAGTGCCACCAGAACTGTTGAGGACGCAGCTTTGAGCACTGACAACACTCTGAACAAGACTGAGACCCCTGAAGATTTGTCGAACGTCACGTTAGCAAACAATCGTGCAGCAAACGGTCAGTCGGCCGAGTCACAGAAACGGCCGTCTGAGCCGATCGATCCGACTCCCAGACAACTCAAACGCAGCAAATCGGGTGCCGAGGCAAATGCGCCCAAACCAAAAGCAGCGGTAGGACAACAGACACTGAAGGGCTTTTTTAAGCCTGTTGCTGCAGCTGCTGCATCTCCAACACCCTCCAGCCGCCCAAAGCCGCAGACCGACAGCATCTCACAACGTACTGCAACAAACATTACATCCCCCACCAAATTCGTGCCAGCAGATTCTGTGGGGTCCGAATCCATGGCGTCGGTATCCCAATGTTCGCCAAGCGATCATTCCACGGCGGCTCCCAAGTCTCCGGACAGAGTGTTTGATCCGATCGAAGCCAAGGAATCATGGTCCAAGCTGTTAGGCAAACGCGTTGTGCCACGGTGTGAGCATGATGAACCCTGCATTAGCCTGGTCACCAAGAAGCCGGGTGTGAATCGAGGTATGTCTGTCCTTCGCAAAAGACTCTCTGCACAGTCGCTGTTTTGATGTCTTGCACCCATCTCATTGGAAGGCACTCAATTGCTCTCCATATGCCCATCAGTTTACTAAGTGACAAACAGGACGCTCATTCTATATTTGTCCCCGTCCGTTGGGGCCGTCTGGAGAGAAGGAGAAAGGCTCAGAGTGGCGGTGTGGAACTTTCATATGGAGCAGCGACTGGAACGGTACGGCTGCGTCATGACAGGGGGAGTTCTCACAATTGATCTTCTGAGCAACCTCGTACCAAACCCTGGGGGGCCGGGCGAATGCAGGTCGGATGAGTAAACGCTGCATGTCTCAAGCCCATGAGAGACGCCATTTGTACACCTCAGAGAAGGTAAACTACATTCTGTCGCATAAAGCTTGGATTCACAGCAGTCATGTCCATAGCATCGCTGAATATGTACAGTTTGTGGTCAAAAGTAATTGGCCAGAACCACGTACAACATGCCAACAGGGCCAAGCTTTAATATATAACTATAACCGTAATCTAGTTAACTAAAATAGATTGAGATATATTCAACATCTTGCAATATAATTCTACGTATATATGTTTCCCTAGGCTCTATGGCTGCATCTGCCTAGAGTAGGGACCACCGTAGTTCTGTCGCCAACTTTGATTTGTCTGTAGTCGTGTTTGATTCGTTGATCGAGCAGAGAGATCGGTAGCACCGCTTGATTTGCCTCATCGAGCAATGTACTGCACGTCCACATGCTTGGAGACGATGTTATGATTATGCTGCATTAATGCCAAACAAAGCCGCTAGACCTCCGCCACTATCTGCCTCCCCCAAGTCTCTTGCGGGCCATCTCACTCCTGCCCGGGACATCAAGCCAGCTTGATTTTGCACCCAAGCATGGAGAGTTCACCACAGAGTCGAGATGTCTGTGAAGAGTGTTGATATTCGCATTTGTAAGTTATTACTTGCTACGTATTTGATCATGTCAAATATTCAACAATCGTCCTGAGCGACGGCCGAGAGCTCTTCAGGTTTATCCACAACGTTAATTTCATAGCTAAGCGCTTGATGCGTGTCAAACAGTTACTTGAATCCCCTATCGTGAAGCAACTGTTCATCATTCATCGCCTTTGCATCTATAGATATATATATATATCTATGTCCAGGAATGCGTAAGTGTATATTCACTTGTTTTTCTCTGCATTCTTCTTGGTGGTGTACTTGTATCCTGGGCATTTTTCCTTGTGCAATCTGTCCTCTTCTTGGGCCATTTTCTGTCAAAATGCTTTCTCCTCATCGGTTTCGTTTTTCCACAAGGAGGATATCATGGTGGCTAGACAGGTCAGATAGGCAGCGAAGAGGGAGGGAGGAGCCTCATCTTACATAACTCTGAGGCGGTGATTCCTGGATGATCTTTTCTCAGTTCTCGCGATTTAAACTGTCTGTAAAGAATCCAACTGTTTCTAGGACGTGGAATGTGATTCGAGGCGTCTTCGGCTTTGGCAGCATTAGTCTCAGTTGGCAATTCTTTCAAATCTGTCGAGTCTAAAAAAGTTTAGTGTTTTGTCTTTCTCGAAGGAAGCAAAACTGACCGCAGCTGAAAAATAGTGCACCGTAGTTTGTGGTATCAACCATGGCTCCTAAAGGGAGTGGGCAGATTCGAAACTTCTGTCGATAAGAGTCATGGAACACAGAAACTGGTTGCTGGACACGACGGCTAGATTTCAGATTTCTGTTAGATGCTATCATATCACTCCTAGAAAGCACTCACTTGAAATTGTTTGCAACCACTTCCACGAGGCTTTTATGGAAAGTTTCGGGGACAAAGACATGGACATTGCCTTGGATCTCACTGGTGACAAAAGTCACTGGCGCATCCATCGAGGCGCCATCATAAATCTGGGTTCTAGGTCGCATATTATTCTTTGCTTTTCAATTCCGTCTTGAGCAAATTTCTTGTTTGCGATTGTCGTCGTGTTTTCAAACCGGTTGCAATGAATGCAAGTCAAAAAAATAATGAGAAGCACGAGGTGTTGAAGTGAACCAACCACACTCCCAACGTCAAACTCAGCCACATTCTCCTCAGGTGACCACCATTGTTTGGGGCCTTTGATTCACTTTTTTGGCAATCTGCAGCCACTTACTTCAGAACTTGGACCATTCCCAGTGTCCTCACAATTCTTTTGATTCGGAGATGCTCATGCTGATATAACTATGGAAAACATATATCACTTTTCACCCCTGTGGGAGAGGCCTGAGTTGGCTTGCAAACCTGAACAAGCTGTAGAAGAGCTTCGAATCAAGTCTCTTCAGGCCTATCTGGAGAGAAATCGATGCGAGAATAACAAACCGCTGAATCTGAACCGTACGTTTTTGATTTGGTAAATCGCAGAACGATATTAACTACATGATCCAGGAATCGTATCAGAATGCACTTGCATTGTCCAGCAGCTCCTGCGTGATCATTCTGATGTGAATCAGATTTTGCGAAGACTACATACACATAACCAAGGCGATACTTTCGAAACTGTCAGGAGCGCTCTGATTTCCTGGTCCGCCGCTTCATGTCCTATCTTCATTCGCGATTCGTACCAAGGACTCCCACCAGACTCGGGATTAGAAGACGACAGAGGAGCACCAATTTTGACTTGGAGTCGTCGGTTCTTCCATCAACAATATTCTACGAGTAACCTGGGCTTGATGGCAATGTTGATGACGTCTGAGGCGTGGATGGTACCTAAACACGAAAAATTGAAGGCCGCTGCCATTGTATCTGCCGCTTCGACAACGATTTTATTCGCCGCTTATTTGATCTGCACTGAAGTTGGGCATGGACCTTGGCCGGGCAGTATCAACACGTCTCACACTGAAAGTTTTGAGGCAATGGCACTATTTATCAGATCATCATGGCAGGTCGCTCGCACAAGTTGCGACATATTCGATAATTCACCAGGGAGAGAGTTTGGTTCAACGTTGAATGAGGTCAAGTTAAGCAATGATGGCAAGCGATTTCTGACCAGAATTGGACACGAATCATGGAGGGAAGCTCCATATTGGCACCCCTGCCGCAAAGTGCCTGGATCAGTTTGGAACAAATACTTGAAAAATCTCGCTCGTCCTACGTTTCCAACTCAATTTAAAGACGAGAACAAGATTCACATCAGTCTTCCGACCACAATGTTTGACTTAGTTCAACCATGGGAAACTTATTACACAGAGCTTCGCACTCGATTTAATCAGGTACGCTGAAAACTTTTACTCCCTAATCTACTTGCTCACGCTATCACATAGACAGGGCGCCATCGACGATTTAATTCTTCGTCGTCACGACAAGCTCAATTTGTGCGGTTGGCTGAGGATACGGGACACCCATATCCAGACCGCAAGCTATCTCCCGAGGTGAGAGGTCGTAAAATGCTTATAATCGATGAGTACCTAATTGTACAAAGCTTGCAAACCATGATCTCAACATAGAGCAAGAGTACCTACTGAACATGCCTCTGGTGAGTCCGTTGTGATTGGACGCCACCCAAACAATTGTTAAGAAACTACAGATTAAAAAACCTATCGTTGATCTTCGCGGCAATTTGACATTGCCCTTCATGACCACAGCATTGAGAGCCGTCAGGTTTCGAGCAGAGCCGGAAGATATTGCTCGAACGTTTAGCATTGTGTCCTTTTGGTAGACTAGATAGTAGAGTGCAAGGTTAAGAAATTGAAAAGAAAAGAGCGATTGAAGACCTCCACAAGGTATTGACCAGCTCCGGGAAGCCGTTGCCAGCTGTCACTTGGCTAGCACCATTGTCAAACCCCTCCAAACCATGCCCACTCTTGATTTAGCCATCAGATCTGACGAAAAACTGAGTGTATAATCCTGGTCTGTGCCACTTCAAACTCATTCAGCCACCAATTCCACTCCATCCCTGCAAATTACTTAACCACACCCCACCCCTCTACAAGCCTTACTACCATCAACTCATAAATGCACTCCCTGCCACTCTTCAACAAATCCTCGTCGGCAACCTGCTACTCCAGCTTCTTCTTACTTCTCATGACCAACTTTGAGCATAGAATTTCGCACCAAAATGGCAACTAGGGCAGAACTCATGCAGCGGCTTTCGATGCTGCCAATTCAAGAACTACTTCAATATCTCAAGGACGAAACCATGCTGGACATCGCGTCACGATACTTCAATACAAACATTCAATCTACTGCAGCAACAACATATACCCCAGCGACTATAAACCCTCACCCGCAGCCAAGATTTCAGGCGTGTGATAGGGCTAAACGACCACTGAATGTCTTCATGGCTTTCCGCAGTAAGTTTAGATGTGGAAGGGTTCGGTGAAGCAGTACTAATCGTACTGTTGCACAGGTTATTATTTAAAACTTTGGCCAGATCAACAGCAAAAGACCGCCTCTGGTTTTCTCACAACGCTTTGGAACAGAGATCCCTTCAGAAACAAGTGGGCTTTGATTGCGAAAGTCTACTCGTTCGTTCGTGATGAGGTCGGCAAGGACAAGGTATCGCTGGCTTACTTCTTGGGCTTTGCTTGTCCTGTGATGGGAATCATCGAACCACAAGCATACCTATCAATACTTGGCTGGTCAGTTCAGGGCGTTGAGCCACTGCAGCGGCTTGTACAAGACGAGGCTGTCGCGGCCTTGGGACAAGCACAGTTTTCGAACTGCGAGTACCCTAGCACCGAGCTTGAATTACTTTCTGCTTTAGTCAACATCGGCTACTTACCTGAACAAGGAATCGACCTTCTAGACAAACTTGGCACCAACAGCAGCGCCATTATGGCCACTTCTAGCCCTAGATTGACGCTGCCTGTCTCGTACACTCCAGAAAAGCTATAGTTTATAAGCACTGTTCGGTCGGATCCTGTCCAAGCTACGAAAGACCTTTTCGGGGACGCGTACGATGACTACACGATTCAAATGCTTGGTGTAAAGTCGTACGATGTTGAGAAACTTGACTCAATCAATCATTTGCCAATGCAAATGGAACTACCTGATCCCCGCTATTACTACAACTATTCGAGCACCCATTCACAGCTTGCTGTAAATGAAGCGCCCATTATGAGATTCGACAACATCCCTGATCATGAAACTTTTGACATTGACAATCCCTGGGACGTCGACGCGATGCTTGGCCAACCTCAATCGGAGGGACAGAGAAGTAAGTCACAGGACGTTTCACATTGGAATATCGCTAATAATTCCGCAGCAATCAGCCATCCGAGAAGTCCTACGCACGATACTCATGAGGACTTTCATTATACGTTTGGTTAAGGGGTTTTCTGGTTGAACTTTGCGGCTCTTGGACGCGGGAGTCAAGATACTACGGCGTTTGGTTCTATCTGCTTCAGAAAAGGGGCTTTCTCGATGCTTTCATTACGGGGCGTGGCAAACATTGACGGCGCAGGCGGAGTCTGGACTAATTGATCCAGTTGTTTATTTCAGATACCCATCCATGAATTGATTTAGCCATCTTTGCGTTGAAATTACAGAAGTTTGGGAATCGCGGCAGAGCCGTAGAAGCCATGTACCTTGGTAGCAAACATGCGACGGACCAAACCGCCACCTTGATCACATCCAAACGCCTATCCCCCGTCCGAACCCACCCATAATCACAGCAAGCATGCACTGATTCACACCTTTCCTGGCCACAGGGAAACAACCCCCAGACCCCACACCACCTTCAGAGAGCTTGTCCTGTGCCTCGAGTGGCAGAAAGGCAGAATGGTGTAAAAAGAAAAGAAAAGGAAACGAGCCACCTCGAGCTTATCAAACCGGCGAGCGAAACCACCCACAGCAAAAGCCCTGGCCGCGGATTCTTGAGCGATGCGATGCACAATCAAACAGAGTACTCTACTTACGAGATGCGAAAGTGGAGAGAATGCACGCAGGTAGGCAAGTAGTATGCAGTAAGCCATGCAGTGTCCACCTCGGCATCCCCTTCTGGCGGGCGCAATCGCTCTTTTGGTGTCTACAAGTATTAATAAGATTGAGTACAGTATCTGGTCCGGATAACAACCGGCTCACAGCGTTCCAGTTCTGCTAGTTGAACAAATGATTGGAATACAGGGCCGCGGTAAGCGTACAGTACCGTACCGTAACTGTCGGAAAATAGCATGTTGAGTAATCTTCCTACCCTTTCGCCTGCTACATGCCCTTGGGCGGTTGCGGACCAGCTCCAGCCACTCACTGGTGGAAGATGGGAAGGGCTGAGGGCAGAGGGAAAGAGCGATTCTCGGCCAGTGGCTTTCCTTGGGAATCCTCGATACTCCCTGTACAACTATGGATACCTAGATGTGTCCTGTTGTACGGAGTAAGTATGGCTGACTGGTACTTACAGTACACTCATACTCACCCCTCCATATCCTTGCGGACGCAGCTGCTCGTATCACATCTGAGATTGAGATCGTGCGAGTCGGAAGAAAGGCACGGCGTACAGCCATGTTCACTACCTACCTAGGTAGTTAGGGGCAAGCTTGGGCCAAGGGGCTCGTCTTGGCCGGGCAGCTGAGAGAGAAAAGTGGACGAAAACCAGCAGACTACTTACAGTATCAATACAGTACTCAACAGGAACGGTACTTATCGTACAGTACTGTATCGGTACTGTACTTACCTACAGTACATCGCGAAGATGAGTTACGGCAAAGTTCAAGTTCGAGCCATGGCTGTACAGTATTGTTGATGATACAATAACTCCACTCCTGTGGTTTGACAAGCTTACTCCGGGTCTTTGCTGCTGCGTTGTTGGGTAGTTGGCTGCATTGTACAATACAATGTATTGTGCAAACAAGCCTATCAGGTGCAGTCTTGTCGACCAAAGCCAGCACTGAACAGCACCAAAAAAGTCTCACGCGATCCGCACTCGGGAAATGGCAGCCGTTTTTAGATAGTTAGTGAGCAAACCCCTTAGCTTGCTCCGTGAACTAATGCCTTATCCTCGAAACGGTCCGTCCATTTGCAGAAGTACACCTGGATCAACGGACTTGGTCTGAGACATTCCGTTCGTCGGCGAACTTGTACGCCGCATTGAATGTACGGGTATAGAGACAGTCGTCCGCACTGGAAAGTTGACTTCCACCAGGATCTATATCGTTGTTAATCGAGTAGTCGTAAGTACTGATGTGCTGTCACAGTATCAATGGCTTTCTCACCAACGATCAGGATGAGCCGCCGACTTCCGAATTACAGTAACCGGTCGCGACAATCCGCGACCGTGGCCTCACCACCTGCAGTCGGCGCATGTTTCAGTCACTTTGTGCAAGTCTAGACGTCAAATATACAGCTTGCTCGAATTTCCATATTATATTTCACATGCTGCGGTATATCAAAATGCAAAAAACAAAAAGTGAAGCCAAGTATTACTGTACAGCAGCATATACAGTACCGGTACTGTAAGATTACAAAGTTAAAGACATCGAACAGCTGCATCAACGTGACCAAGTATATACTTACCTTGGCATATTTTATATGACCCGTTCTACCTGTACTGTACTGTATCTTGATATGCTTTTGTTTCCCCGTAGGCATCGTAAAGCCGGGAGCGCAGTCTTCGGAATCACCTGCGGGCCACCGTCAAGTGTGAGACAGAGAGCGCTCAGTGCATGCGACCGAGCTCGTGTGGATGATACGGTGGAGGGGCATTCGCAACTATGTACCTGGCATTTAGCCACGTCACTGTAACCACTCAGTCCAGCTATTGGAGTAGCAGTATCGACACATGACCTGGCCCAATGTAGTCTTGCCGAGGCGGAAGGAGATGGATTGATGGAGTCGTGGTTTGAGCACTAGGGACGATCAAACCAAAAGAAGTCACCTCTGCCGTAATTGACAAGATCCAACGGCAAGCGACGCGGCCAAAAGCAAGACCTGACACCCACCTACCAGGCTTTCAAGCCTTGGCCGTGTGGCTGAATCGTTGAGTGTGAGAATGCACAGTTGAGGCATGGATACAATACAATACCAGCCAAGTGCTGTAAGTGTAGAGGTGTAGAGGACAGGAGCCAAAGAATCAAAGGAAAGTGCGGTTGTCAGCACTCTGACTACTTTTTTGACAGGCAAGAGCAGATTCGCAATTCGACGCCGTCCCCCCTTCCAACTCTTCAACGTCACTTCAATCCACGCCGAAAACGAGCAAAACGGCCAGCCAGCATCCTAGTGCTCGCACTTATGCACACTCGGATCGGAAAGCCAACAACGCGAAGCAGCTATACCATGGGTGGTTTAGCGTACATACGCATCCTTTCAAACAGAATCTTTAGCAGCCTCTGGAGCGTCCCCGACGTCCATACTCGTCTAATCCCTGCTGTCTCATTGGTTCGTTTGCGAACGTTGCATTCCTTCTCACGCTAAATGCGGATGCCGCTGACCCAAAGGCGCTAGTCTGGCTATTCGTCCAACCAAATGAACATCGTCGTCTTCTCACTGCTCCGTCCAGGCAGGTGGACCAACAGTCACCCAACACAACCTACATATTAGAGCCCCTCCGAAAGGGTGGGAAGCCGGCTGTCGCTTTCTTGGCCTTCTGTGTGTCGCGTATCTTAGGTACTCCACCACCCCGATGCTTCTCAGATCGCTGGCTGACGTGGAATTATGTCCAAATTATCCTGCCATTGGTACAGTACTGTACCCTTACTACATGACAGACTCTGTTGAGTCGCAACATTATAGCTCTATATACAGTACTGTACTTATATAACCTTGAAATCATATAGTATTGCAATGACCACTTGTTATGGAGGACAATCGTCATGAGCTGGGTACTCCAGACGACGGGCGAACCTGGGGATTTCTTTCTGTGGCGTTACACAGCACTCTATGGCTCGCTCATCTCTTCTGCACCTTGTCTTGCTCAGTCGCCCTGCTTCATTACTTTGCTACTGTTGTCTTAACTTTTTAGGACTGCGGCGCCTTATTCGGAGTTCACGTCCGGGCTCGTCACAATCGAGAGACCCAGGCGCTCAATCAGGGCTAGCTGTGACGCCACGCCACCAGGCTCCATGGCTTCGTCCTCATGGCTTCGTTTCCCAGCTCTGTTTTCAAAGCCGGTGAGGCTGATTGTGCAGTCTGTTCGAAAGTTGTTCTGGACTCCGTATATGGTAGAGGCTTGTATGGCATGGCTGCAGCTCAGAGCTTCTCGACTTCATTCATAGAAGGGATGATGGTGGACACGCCAATCTTTGATGGCGTTTACACAAGATCCCTCAGTATTGAACGCTCTCGTGAGTCAGAGTAACAGCCTCGATCTCTGAAGTCTCGTCAAGGGCTATTCAAAAACAGAATTTACACCCTCTACGTATCAGACGTCATGAGCTGATTTTTAGTCGTCATCAGGGAAGTACACTCATGTTTTCCGTTATGCAGACGCGGAGTTGCGAACTCAGAATCCAGTCCAAGCGAACTTCTTTTGACAGGGAATAAGATATTCCTCGTAGCTGTGTGGACCAGGTTTAGGACTAGGCTCAGCATCGCAGCTGCCTCTGATACCCAATATTGTTGCGTTCCATGCTATATAATGCATTGAGAGTACTTACTTACAGTACCAGTACGTAGTATGCAGTTTTCTTGAAGATTAGTTGAAGCTTCGATGACAATTTGAGCGCTCCTTCAGTCCACAATTCACGCCTTCTTCTTGTCTTACTCGGAGTGTTTCAGGTTGGAAATATATACCTCATTGGCTACTCGATTTTCAACTGCCCTACTGCTCTAGACTCGCTCGATCATGGCTATGCCACTCACGGACCAGCATGCGCGCCGCTTTCACCACGGTCATTTATGTACATCATGAGATTCAGGGCTGAAGATGGAGTTGCTCGAGCATTCTGAAATCATCCCACTGTCGTTTACTGCACAGTACTTCTCCCACTCTCGCATGGAGCACTGGTCTTGCCCTGCGATTCGCGTTGACTGTGCGCTTGGCATCGCTTGCGCGTGCTTTATCCAGCCAAGTCGGTGTGTACGCACCACCGTCTGGATCCTGCGTCAGCAAAGTTGCAACGAGTGCCGGGCGCGAGGCGAGAGGCGAGAGGCGAGAGCATCTGCACTCGTCCTAGGCGTTGCAACGGATGTTGACTCGATGCCTGGACCGGTCGTATGCCTCTGCAGCTGTGCCTTCCCCAGAACATGGTCGGCTCAAAGCTGCACAGAAGCAGCATTTTCGATCACATTTATGTGCCAATTGCCCCGGTTCATTAATTGCACTTGACCTTCCCGTTTTGTCCATTAACTCAGACTCAGTGGACCCTCAACTCACGCTAATACGATCATCAACCACCACCACCACCACCACCACCACACCCCCGCACACCTGCCATCGCCAGACTTGAACTCGACATTATACTGTACTGTATCAGGGAATTGAGTACTACTCACACGCCCCATGTACGCTCTCGCTCCCGACGACTGGCAATTGGTCCAACTTGCGCCTTGCGCTTGGTGCCATTCGACTGCTCAATGTAATAAACTCATTTCCTCCGGTCTCCCAGCAATGCAAGGTACGGCATTGCGGCAGCGCGCCATAGTGAAGATTCTGCCAAACCGCGTGGATTTACGTGTCGATCATCGAGACACGAGATGTATGGCAGAACTCGAACAAGAGCTGCACGGCTCTGGCTCCAGACTGTCTATGGACAGGCGAGTGTCTATCCAGCTGGTAAATCAGGGGGGGGAGAAGGCTCGCAGCCGAACCGCATCTCAATTAATGACATCGCTCTCTTCGACGGCTGTACGGCCGACTCGGCGACATTCTTTGGTAAAAGCATCCAAGGTATCTGGCAGCAATCCTCCCTGCATTAAGGGCTCGCTTGAAACTACTGCCTCGCCTCATCCTGCAGAGATGCCAGCAAGTAACTCTTGCTTGCATAAAATATTGTGATTGCGACTGGAGTGTTGCTCAATAGTGCAGTCATCACAGCTTTGCAGGTATGTATGTCGACTGTGGCAAATGTCTGGTATACTGCCGGAACAAGAGAACCCGAGACATTGCATTGGCCGATACTGTCACATTCACTCTAACGAAATGAGTATGGCAAAACGGTTCAACGAAGCGACTTCTTCTTTGAGATGGTCTTCAAGTTTAATAATCCCGAGAGGCAGAGGACGCGAATCATGGCAAACTACATCAATGGCGCGTGGTGTTGCTCAGGAAGCATCGTTATGAAGCATCAGTGAGTGCTTCATGGAACGCTTCTCGTGATGCTCGATTAACCCTTTTTTTTTTTCAGATACTCTACATAAGCACTTACTGTAAGTATGTTGGAAGCACCACTCCTGATTAGTATACGAACACCTCGTGGCTGCGACGGTGCCTTCGCCGCCGAATTTACCCCAGATTCAATTCCGTGGCGCAGTCTCATCCTGTGGCTGCGATTCTGCACATCGCAGACACCCTGATGGTCGAGAAAATGGTGCAGTGGCTCCGAGCCTGACTGGTCATGGCCGAATAACTTGCAGGTCTGGTGGCCCAAAATGTCTGGTGCGTGCGTGCGTACTGGCCAAGATGGCATGGGACGCAGCGTATATTGTTGGTGGTTCCAGTGCCAGGTTTGCGCCTCAATCGGACGCCGTTACATCTAACAAAAATGGCGTCTGTCACTTCCGCCACTACGGACTAGACCAGGGTAGTTGCAGTCTTCCACAGTCACCTGAGCATACACCAGGCCTGAAAGGGCTATGAATGCACGGAGTATGGGAGTCCTCTAATACCACTGAATCCGATACCGAGATTGAATCAATTTGACTGTCTACTGCCGAACCCCCCCGGGACACTGTTTGGACATGGCAACGATATGGCCACCAGGATTGACATGTTCCATACTGAACCTCGATTCAGCATGCAGTGCATTGGGACATGCCGACCGCGTGTGTGACTTTTGCATGAAGGCTCGAGCCGAGGAAATAATTCAACCACAGAAAAAGGATGACAGTACAGTAACTACAATGCTGTGGTCGAGCGTCTGCTCCTAAAGGAAAGCAAGCAAGCCACTGGGAGGGCCGAAGCTAGGTGGATGGGGCTGGCTCCTTGTGGCATTGCCCCCGTCACGCCACTAGTGCACTTACACCAAGTGTGTGTTGGTTCGATACTCCAGACCCTTCATTGCTACGCTGCATCGTGATCTAATCTAGCTGCCGTTGACCAAGACTACGATGGATCGACAGGCTGTCTGGGGCAGGGCAGGCTTCGGCTCCGCTTTCTCTATAACCTCACTTTTCGGCCACAGGCCACCGCGACAGCCCCCCTTTGTCTTAAGTGCGAGCCTGTGGAGGACCAGAGTTCCCCAAAGGTTTCAACTGAGCCGGCTGTCGCTCGGAAGTTCTTCTCCTTTGTCCAGTGTGACTAATTGGAAGTGCCGTTCTACCTTGCTCGTGATTCAGCGAATGTCAACAAGGCAACATGTCACTGCAGCCAACACGCCCTTGCTCGTACGGGAGATGTATGCTTTGCGGAACGATGCCTATTCTGGACTTGCGCTTAACGAGGGCTCTGGCGGCTATGAACGGATAGCATCTCTGATCACTAATCCTCCGGTTCGTGGCACCAAAACTAAACGTTCACCCGTCCGATGCAGACCTGATCTTGGCCATGCCCTATCCGATACGGACCTCGTTCATAACTCAAACAGATACGGTGCGTGAACTTTACGCTCAGATCTCACATTGTTCAGCCCTCATGGAGTTAACATGGCTTTTGCCACCGTCCACAGACTCCGTACCCCATGTCGAGGATAGTGAACTGCCCTCCATTCCCCAACCGCTAACGTTCTGGTAAACGCGGGAGCGGCCAACTGAAAACTCCACCGTCTGTGAAACTACGCCGATGCAGAACGAAATTCACTGGCGACAATAAATGAATGATAAGAGAGAATCGTTGCGAGGCAATGAAGATGGCATATGTTGAAGACGGATACGAGCATTGTGCACAAGGTGCTGCGATCAGTACACGAAGAAAATGATATGACACATTGGCAATGAACGGGCGAACGGGTAATTGCCCACCAAGTCAGCGTTTCGTTCAATTTCGGCTACTATAAGATGAATGTATTGTAAAGTCCGAACGATGATCTTCCAGCACGAATTACTACAGTTTGAAGTCCAGGGTAAGTACCGTAAAGTGCCGGGCCT
>AFRD01000278.1:0-45141 GCA_000222875.2 Periglandula ipomoeae IasaF13
GGGGTGTTTGCGATGATTTTGGCTGCTCTGGGCCTCGGTCACAGTGTTTGCATTCATTAGCATCATTATCATTTGACGCATTTGCCATACGATGGGAGAATTATATGTTTTCTCTGCCACGATTCGCGTCTTGGTGCTTCTGGCATGCTTTGTCCGTGTTGTTATGCTCACTATACGGCTGCCATTCCAGATAAGTATCCTTATCGCCATTTTGTTCAAGCAAGAAGGGATGGTTTTGTTCCATGCAAGCCTTGGGAGCACTTCCCATCGGTAAGCGGCTGCAAGACGGCATCACATTTTAGTCTGGCCCCGGGCCGGGGCCAGACGCGGGGCCCACGGGGTCCGGATAAGGGACTGAGATGCATCTGGCTCGCCAGGACGGAGCGCTTGCTGCGCCTTCTGCGAGCAGATATTGCACCTTGTTCCAGTTGATACTCAAAGATCTTCCTTCTGAGTCTTACACAAAGGGCTTTATTCAGGTAGGAGGTGGAAGGTGGTACAGACATGCAAGGGTCGTTGACTGGAAAGATTGCAGTATGCATTGGCTCTGTGGGCAGGTAAGGCTTGTGCTATGCATTCATCGGAAGTGTCGTTTTTTCGATGTATCATGGAATGAAATTGCAATTTCGATTGGGGGTATCGTGACGATGCCTCCTTCTGATTCATCCGTTGTTCCTACGGTCAGGTTAGTCTGAGAACCTTGCCCACCCAACATGGCAATTTGGAGGTCACAATCGACTCACTATGCGGGGAAATACGAATGAACCGTCAGGCGACTCGAACATGCAGCTACCCATCAGGTTCCGAGTGCGATTAGTAGAGAACCAGAGTGGCACATCGCCAAACACTGAGCTACTGGTACGCACCAACGAGCCTCGCGGGGCCATGTGGTGTGGAAGGACGATGCATCACTAGCGTTGGCGTAAGCCCCGTTGGATCTGGCCGACGTGAGGATCTTGGTGCGAAGAGCTTGTCTCGCTAGGGAGTGTCGACAGTGTCAAATTTGGAAATCCTCGAGGATCCTGCTGGCCTTCGTAGTTGCGCAGTCGAGCGATGTGAATCGTTGAAAGGCCTGCTTTGACTCTAGTAATAGTCTATTATGTAACTTTCCCTTGGTGCATTTTACGATAAAAGCATTAGAATTCGAAGTTTTCCCTTACCCATACTGTTCGCAAAAGATTGTGTACATCATACAGGGTGAGTTGGACGAGTCGAGGCATCCGGTGGAAGCAGGACCGGCCCGGTCGTGGTACTTTGGGCTTTCTCGTCTGGCATGCCGTTCTGGGTAGGGTGGAGGAGGCGGATGGGGTTGACTAGACCCCGGCCAAGGACGTGGACCGACCCATTCTTATATAATTATTAGACCTTCGAATTAGACCTTGAAATGCCATATCGGTGTTTCCTGCCGCGGTCCCCTTCCTCCATGCTGCGAATCACGAAATATTTAGACCTAACGTCGGAGCATTTAACCAATGATAAGGACGCTTGTCAGGTTGTGTAAGTCATGCATGGAGCAGAATCGCGTTCAGGTTGCCAGGATTGCTTGCCGTGATACGCTGTGTTCTGGATGAGTTGGCATTGGTGCTTGTATTCCGGTTAGCGACAACAAGTCTGTAATCACGAACCTCGAGCGATCCAGAAGTGTACTGTACGCATATTACAGCGTGTTCACTCTTATCGGGATCAATCCGTGCCACCTTGGCCACCGACGTCGGTGCATCCATCCTCCTGATAGGTGCCTCGGGAGTTGTCTCACTGACTCTCCGTACTCTGGTTGCGCTACGGGGGAGATGCAGGTGGCCCCAGTCCGGAGTGAAGGAGAGCCCACCGAGTACGTAAAATGCGGCGTGGTGCTAGCCAATTGCTTCAAAGGCTGGCGCATCACGAACGACGACAGGGTGTGCACAGGCTCTTGCATGGGCGAAAGACCGGGGAAGTGGTCGATGATGTTGGGAGGTCAGAATTTGCGGTTGCTTTTGAACAGAGCGGCCATAGCAGGAGCGAGAGAATACTGGTGAAAGTTGACAGCTTCTGTCCACGGCAGAGAAAGAAAACACAATATTTGAAAGAAACTGGAAAGCGTGAAGCCATCGTGATTCATCATCTGTCAAACGGCTGGCCAGCTGGTAATATCAGTGCCCTGAAACAGATGCAGCTGTCAGTCAGGTGACGGATCGCTAAGCACAGGAGGCGCGGCAGGGACGCACAGAAGGCGCACCTTTCAAAGTGGGTTCGGTGACCGGCAACGGCAACAGCAACAGAGAGGTTGAAGTGATAGGGGCGACCCCCCGGCCTCCCCGCATAACTTGCCTGTCCATGTCTTCCTCATCTGGTCCCCACAGATAAGCCGTTGTGAACCGCCGATAAAAGGCTTTGGAGCTCCGGAAGCTGTTCCAACTTTATCCTTCCTCCATCTCTTCTACTTCCTCCACAAACTGGTCCTACCAATTGAGCATCCAACGGGTCTCTGTTTCAGAAGATTGGGAAGGAAGCCCTAGTTGCAGCGATAATAAACTGTTTCCGCTTCGTTGCTCGTCGTTCTAGCACCAGCTCCCCCACTCCCAACTTACATCATCGCGATGTCGGCTTTCCGTGCTGCTGGCGCGGCCCGACCTGCCATGGTTCAGTCGCTGCGAGCTGGCCTGGCACAAAGGCCATTCAGCACTGCTGGCACCATGCGAATGGCTGCTGCAAAGTCCTTCCACAAGGATGAGCCTGCCGCTCCTATCCTTAAGACCAAGATTCCCGGCCCCAAGGCCGCCGAGGCTGTTAAAGAGCTTGACGAAGTCTTTGAAACCCGCAGCATCAACATGATGGCCGATTACACTCAGAGCGTGGGCAACTACATTGCTGACCCTGATGGAAACATGCTACTGGACGTGTGAGTAACAGCCCCTTTCTCCCACATTTTTTATTTTAGAGCCCTCTCTTTAACAATGTAACTCTCACCGCAGCTATGCTCAGATTGCTTCTATCCCTGTTGGCTACAACAACCCAGAGCTCCGCAAAGTTGCTCAAACCCCCGAGATGGTCGACGCCATTATCAACCGTCCTGCTCTGGGCAACTTTCCCTCTCACACCTGGGCTAGCATCCTGAAATCGGGCATCCTCAAGGTTGCTTCCAAGGGCTTGAACAACGTCCACACCGCCATGGCTGGTTCTGATGCGAATGAGATCGCTTACAAAGCTGCTTTCATGTACAAGAGACAACAGGAGCGAGGCGGACCCGAAGTTGACTTCACTCCTCAGGAAATCGAGAGTGCCATGAACAACCAGGCTCCCGGTAGTGCTCAGCTGTCCATCCTCTCTTTCAAGTCCAGTTTCCACGGCCGTCTGTTTGGCTGCTTGTCGACCACGCGATCCAAGCCCATCCACAAACTCGATATTCCTGCCTTCGATTGGCCCCAGGCTACTTTCCCCCAGCTCAAGTACCCCCTTGACCAGCACGCGGAGGAGAACGCAAAGGCAGAGCAGGCCAGTCTGGACGAAGTCGAGCATCTCATAAAGACCTGGCATCTGCCTCCGGCCGCCGTTGTCGTTGAGCCTATTCAAAGTGAAGGTGGTGACAACCATGCCAGCCCAGCCTTCTTCCAAAAGTTGCGTGAATTGACCCGCAAGCACAACATCCTCCTCATTGCCGATGAGGTCCAGACGGGTGTTGGTGCCACCGGAAAGTTCTGGGCTCATGAGCACTGGAACCTTCAGGACCCTCCGGACATGGTTACCTTCTCCAAGAAGGCACAGACGGCTGGATACTACTACCGCTCCAAGGACCTTCGTCCCAGCAAGCCTTATCGCCAATTCAACACCTGGATGGGCGACCCATCCAAGGCCCTACTGTTCCGTGGCATCATCAGCGAAATCGAGCGACTTGACCTCGTGAACCATACCGCCAA
Source organism: Periglandula ipomoeae IasaF13 (assembly GCA_000222875.2). Classification (NCBI taxonomy): domain Eukaryota; kingdom Fungi; phylum Ascomycota; class Sordariomycetes; order Hypocreales; family Clavicipitaceae; genus Periglandula; species Periglandula ipomoeae. Next base: position 3,897 of record AFRD01000278.1, read on the forward strand.
GGTTGGCAACTACCTGTTTGCTAAGCTCGAGGGTCTCGCAAGCAAGTACCCTGAGCACTTCCAGAATCTCCGAGGCAAGGGACAAGGCACATTCATTGCCTTTGACAATCCCAAGCGTGACGAGTTCCTTGCCAAGGCCAAGGGTTTCGGTATCAACATCGGAGGCAGTGGTGCCAACGCCGTCCGGTTGCGACCTATGCTTACTTTCCAAGAGCACCATGCTGATATCCTGATCGAGGCACTTGAGAAGGTTGTCAAAGTGCTGTAATTCATCTCCAAAAGTCACGGCCTGAAGCAGAGCATGGGCGAAAGAAAGTCGTCAACACACGACTGATACAGAGAGCACAGCCATCAATGGCTATGAAAGGAGTCAGGGAGTCACCGGTTACCGAGTAATTCTTGCGAGTGAAAACGCAACACGGGGAGTTTTGTCTGTTTTGGTACATCATGAAATCTGAAGCCACGTAGCTATTGTTTGAACCTGCAGTATTTTCATTCGCGAAAGACGATCACGACTCAACGGAAGTCGAGGAAGGAAAAAATTAAGACGGCTCAATGCCGCACAATATTAATTCCAATTTGAGTAAACAAAACCATTGCGCTTATCAATGCACCTTCGCTTAATGTGAGTGTAAAAAGTTAGGGTTCTGTGTCCTCCCCAGCCAATTCAGGCGGCAGCATTGAGCGATAGCAAAGCAAATAACCTCCCCTTCCAGCGTTCATAAAATGCTTTGTACCGATACGTGATCAATATCAAAAAGGCCGCCGACCTCCCCATATATCCCCTACTCTATAAGTCTACGTGCAAATCGTGATGTACATATCCTTCGTGCTGAAAAGCCCCACCATCTGTAGCAGTAATAGTGCAAATGCTCCAAGCTGGCTCACCGCAACCCGCCAACAACTAGAATGCGAGGCTGGCCGGTAGAAACGATTCTCAACAGTGGATTGAAAGTAAGTGATTGAAACCAATGGCAAAACTTCAAACGATGAGAAAAAGAAAGGGGGGGGATCAAGCTAGAGAAAAGGATCAAAGTAAGAAAGCCGTCATGGATATCGTACAGCAACAATGCGACAAAATGCTCTGAATGCAGTGTAATCGAGGACTCCGACAGGCTTTCCACAAGTGAACTGGATTCGGCAAGGGGTTGATTGGACGAATGGCCACAATCAATTGAAGGCAGATACTACAGTCAATGTAGTCAGGGCGCCATTTGGATATGACCGACCGGAGACGGCAGAGAGCAGTGCTGCTGACCTCCGTGAGCGTCTGCCGGAACCAAGCCCGGATCAATCGGCGGCTCCTGGCGCTGTGGCACATAAAAGGAAGCTGGAACGGGTGAGAACATGTTCCACTGCCAACCTCGACCGTTTGGCGCAGGGAGGAGACGGTAGTTGACAGGCCCAGAGTCTCGACAAGCGGACGCCTGCCACAAATGATCAGGTATCACAGGCTGAATGCTCCCATGCCAATACGGGTGATTGTGTCCTGGTAAAAGATGAGCAGCTCCACGAACTTGTTGCGCGTACTGCTAGCCTGCGCCGCCGGTTTCTTCGGAAGTTGTCTTGGTATTGAATTTGAATTTGGCAGGACCAGCCTGCTCAGTTCCTCCGTCGTCCACCCTCCGTTTCTTTCTCTCATGATCCTCATCAGCACGTTCGGCTGGGACCATCAGAGGAGAATGAACCTTTACGTCTGTTATTGCGTTACCGTTTTGTCGAGGAACCGCCGGTAGGATCGGACGATGTCCCGTTCCGTGCTGTGGACGTGGAGCAAGATGCGGAGGAAGCTTAGGATTCAAATTCCTCTTTGCCTTGTCCGCTCGAGACGGCCTGCCCCTCTTCCTCGGTTGCGGTCGCTCAGGTGGAGGAGCGACATGACCACCACTTTGTTCGTTATTGATAGGAGGACGAGGAAGGATGGCGACTGGTGTCGACGAGCTCAAAGGTGAAAGATTCTGTAGTCGAGGACTGACAATGTCGCCTGATAAATACTCTGCTTGTGGGTTGCGGCTGTACTCGCCCGAGCTGCTGGTTGATGGACGTTTTGGTCGCAGTGATGAATCCATGTGCTTGACGACTTGCATACATTGACCCAAGTTACGGCCTGCGGAACGCATTAGGATACGACTTCTCGGGCATTTTCGAGACTTGCAACACGGACAGTGATTCGGACACATACCCAATGGGACTTGCATTTTCATCCAGTCGGGGGTGATCTTGTGGGCTCTAACAAACTCCCACAGATTTTCGACATCAACGTCGCTGGATTTCAAGATTTCGGCGAGCACAAACCGCTACAGTGCAGGCACAAAGGTTAATCAGGTTAAGGCTCAATTCTCTTGGTTTTTGGAGAGTGGAGAGACAGACTTACCTTTTCCTCCCTCGTAAATGAGGCATCCATAGTCTAACAAGCTAATTTTGTAATGAATAGTTGAAAAGTAAAAAATTAAATGGGAAGAAAGACGGCAGGAATATGTCGGACGCTGCCAGTCTCCTGGGTATGCATTGGCGGCGTTGCTTCTGTAGTGGGAAGTGAAATCGATGTGACTCGGACAGCAGAAGAATAGAAAATGTCGTCGCTATTATCCACCATTTAGAACATTATTGATCGCACATCTCCTCGGAGTGAATGTGTTTCGATACCCGGCAAGGCCACCAGTTGTCGAATTTTCTTTGGCCTTGATGTGGAAAGGAGGAAATCATGCCAGCATTTGGTTGCGCTTCAGGGAATCGTTGGGTACGGATTCGTATAAACCCCTCGCCAATTCACATGGAAGTGTTGGTGGAGGACCTCAGAATAGAGCAGGCAGGATAAGACCACCTGTGCAAGCGGTTCCTGATGGAGCCACTGGGGAAATAATCAGTGACAAGTGTGCAACAACGGGTAAGATACCACGTCGTGCAACGATGGCGAGGAGGCAAAGAACAACGCAGCAACGGTGAGAGGCGAGGCGACAAAGAGGTTGTGTAATGGCGATCTGTAATGTGGCAGGCCGGAGCGGCGACAAAGAGACACAGACCAGAGAGAGTCGAGAGTGAGCGAGTGGCTGGGCAGTATGACAAGAGTGACATTAACAAGAAAATGGAGACGGCGGTTCTCGTGGCGCTTGAAGTTGCAGCATCTGTGAGGTCGCTTTAGGGAGATTTTGAAAGACGCAAATCTCTGTGTTCGACGAGGCTGTAGCTCTCTTTTCTTGGTTTGTCGAGAGGCGACTCGACAGCCGTCCCGAATAATGAATCTACTGACCCAGCAATCTAGCCCCGCGGCATATGGATCCCAACTTGTCTATTGTCAATGGCGGCGACTGGTTGTGCGGATGATGATTGACCAGGGTTGCAACGAACATGGGTCTGCGGTGATGGGATGGAGAGCCGCCCTCGAGCGAACGAAGGTGGTGGAATCGGCTTCTGAGTTGGATGCCACATCATCTGGATTGTTATACCTGTATTGAACGCAGTATAAGATAGAGGCGTCTCCATGACGGAGTCTTGCAGCGGCAGAGGCTAGGTCCGCTTCAGGGTCTAGGTTGTCAAGCAGCCGAATTTAGTGTCAGCCATTTGCCACACAGCCTAGCGTTCCCCGTTCAACTAGCTGACTCCCTCTATAGACGAATAATTCAGCTTCGTGCTGTTCGCAGCCAAAAGTCAACGAGCTGAAGAAAGCATCGCGTCTTCCAGAACAGCGCCTTGTAATCAAGCCCAGAGTCTCCGGAGATGAAGATTCCAGTGAGCAGATGCGGAGGAACTATTGGTCCCAACTGTAGTAGACCGGTCCCAAGGTGACATTCAGATGTCTTGAAATGTGAAATCGATAACTACTGTGTCTTTTGAAAGAGGGAGCCCGGAGGGGCAGTCGCATCCAAGGTGGAGGGGGGACCAGGATTGCAGAATTGTGCATGACAGACAGCTTTCAGCATAATTCGTCCACTCAAAGGTGAAAGCAGGTTATGCGGATGATGCTTCATGCGCTGGTGCGAGACAATTAACATCGACTGCTCCCGGGCCGAACAACGTCTCAGCTGCTGAACCAGCTTGAGACGGTATGAAGACATCTTTGGTTCCTATGCTCTGATCGATGTGCTGTTTTTAGTCCATTTCGGCCGTCGAACCGAGAAAAGGCCCGGGAAGGCGTGTAACAAGAGACAAAGGGAGATTCGCAACATGACAACAGCAGCGCGTACCAACAGCCTGGCCACCCCTTGTAGATGAGGGTGGTAGCACTTGTCCCCACCGTTGTCTCCTTTGCAGGACGACGATGCAGCGCTATGCAATAGCCATGGCCCAGAACCCAGCGCAAGGACATGAACTCGGCGCGCGGTGACGTGCAGTCTGCAACGCAAGCCAGGACTCTGCTTCTCGCCACGGCCAATCCCGCGTTGAATCCAGAGCGCCTGATGTCTCACTCGCCCTCCATTGCCGTTGCGCCAACCTGAACAAGCCGTGTCTCGCCCCAGCTGGATTGGCCTCGCTGCGCTTGCCGCGCTCACACACCTTTCAGCACGCTTGAGCCCGGCAAGTGGTGTCAGTAAGTGGTCTTGGAAGGGTCTGTGTTTGTAGACTCCAGTGTCAAAATCGGTGAAGATTGTTGTAACAAATGCTTAGACGAGCGCACCGGAAGGCACCCCATTCGTGTAAGTGGCCGCGTGACCTCGATGCTGTGGCCCAACTCGTGTATATGGCTCGTCGGCGACCACCTCTCGTTCAATTTGCAGCCATGAGCCACACGAGCCCCTCCTCCTTTGATCTCATCGAAGGACCTTCGTACCAATCAAAGGCCACAGTAGGGCGAGTACCTAGGTATCCAGCACAGTCCACATGTTCATTGAGTTGAATGAGCGGAGGACGTAGTTGGCCTGCGTGAGCAGGCTGCGAACTGGAGGTAATACTGGTGGCCACTCAAACGGCCGATGTGCTATGTTAGACGACTGAACCACATGTGGCTCTTTGAGGCGATGAAGAAGCTAGTAATCGTGCATGACGGATGAGGAGTACGTCGACGCTCCATGGCGTATCGAACTGATTTAGAAATGGAATGTAGAAGGGGAAAACATTGCCACAAGATTTCGTTGCGACATGAAAGAAAGCCGACCGCCTTTTTATAAAGACTGGTCGCTCCTTTCCAAGCGAAGCCTGGCAGGACCCAAATGCTCCATGCAAAGTGAGTTGGCATCAGAGCGCCCCACCTTCTCCAGACGGAACAAGACGTCTGACGAAAACTGGCTGCTCAGAAACGGCTGTTTTGTCCCTTCCAGACCGATTTTCTCCAGTCCATGTGTGAAACACCACGACAATGCTTTGTCTGCCACGCTTTGATGCCCCAACTATCGCTCGGATCAATGCCGTCTTGTATACATCTCTCTGACCACACACAGGCGGCCAGGCCCCATTGCTGGCGAATTACATGATGACCGCCAGCCGAAATTACGCGGACGTCAGAGTGAAAATTGAATGTGAACGAATCCAAGATTCAAAACATCAGTCGTCACTCGCCATAAGAATTCCCAGCTCTGCGCAGTGGCTCGTGGTTCAGTCTTCAGCCGTTCTTACATCTGATAATTCCCTGGATTGGGGACAAGTGCGGTCAACATCAGCGAGATTGAGCGAATTTTTTGGGCTCAATTGACAGGCGCAGCATGGCTCTGCTTTCTCAAATCAAGAGCTCGTGCCCCGAATTGATTTTGGACGGTGCATTGCCTATTGTTGCTAGGTAATAACAGAATGACCTTTAATGCTGACTGAGTGCTGACATCACTAGCCGTTTACTAGCGACGTGTGGATGCCCAACTGTAGACCGTCCCAGATCTGGATGTAAAGGATCCAATCAGTTGCGGTACCAAACATCAGACCGATCAGCATTGGCAAGATCGGTGACTGGACACATAACAGCGAGGTCATTGGGTAAGGGCAAATCGGACATTTCAATTTTTCACCTCAAACCGTCAAGACCGTCGAATCACCAGCCTTTTGGAGCCTTGTTTTTCTTTCCATAACCGTTTTACTTCGAACCTACAAACCATTATTTTTCTTCTGATTACCGAAATCGGCCTGAAGCATTGTATGAAGCTCAATTGGCGGTCTCACTACGTGGTTTGACGTGGTTTGGCGTCTTCTCGGTGAAACTGCCGCTGGCACTCTTGGTGCATGTTGCTACTGCCCGGATCGTTCCCAGCTTCCTCGCATTCGCATCGTCAATTTTCATCTTTACTACGGTGAGAATGTGCTCTCGGGTCTGGTCGTATTCCAGCCGTGAACCCGATTCGCACTATGCCGCAAGACCCTGCATCACATTTGGTCTGAGGGGCTCAAGAGAGCGCCACTTTTACAGGCTGAAGCGCCGTCACAAGCACCAACAGGATGGGGGGCTTTTTCTTATACTTGGGATTGGACCTGCTGCCGCCTTGTGGAAGTATCAGATTCACGCCAATGTTCCAACCAAGGCTAGAAGAGCGCAAGAATTAAGCTTGGGTTCAGGTTCCAGCTCGCACGAAGCGTATTCCTCGTGAACGCCGTTCCTTTCTTGGTGATGGCGACTGCCAGTGCAGTCAATCGTCTATAAATTGGCTCAATGATCCGGCACAAATTATGGTTGGGGGACTGAATAGGATTAAAGTCACCAACGGCGACTTGAGCACTCTGAAGCACCCGTCTCTTTGTCAAAATATCGCTGTTTGTTCTGCAACACCTTGCGTTAGACACTTCATTCACAGGGATTCTTCGTACCCGCTGGTCCTCATCATCATGCCAAAATTTGCCTTTCTCGTCGTTGCCGATCCTATGGCCGAGCAGCCCAATCTTGAAATCCATACAGAGATGTTCGAGGCAATGACTACATTCAACGAGAAGATGGCCGATGCAGGATTCCTGCTCCACGCTGATGGGTTTCTCCCATCCTCAGTCGACAGTTATCGACTGAAATTCGGCGGTCCCTCGGGCCCTGAAGTTATTCCTGGACCTTTTGACCTGACAAAGGAAGACCACGTTTGCGGATACTGGATTGTTAGGACCAAGGACGCCGATGAGGCTCTGACATGGACTAAGCAAGTACCGTTCCCCGAGGGCCAGCTTCTGGTTCGCAAGCTTGCCGATGGATGCGATCTGGGAAAGAGTTTTACACCTGAGTTGATTGAGCGAGAAAAAAAATTAAAGGCGAAGTTGTTGGAGAATTTGAAGGCGGCGGACTAAGAGGGAAGGAGACTATTGTGGTCGAGAACAGAAATTGCACGAATCGGTAGACATTGGAAAGTCAGGGACAGCAAAAGCTCACGATTTGATGATGGGAGAGATAATTGCATGAACTGCGTGATGTTTCATCTGCTGATGAATTGAGTCATACAAATAAATGAATAATATTCGTAGGAAAACACAATGGATTGAATTCGAAGCAAGGTACACATGCACTGCCGATTAGAAGGGATTATGCCGTGGGCTTGAAGTCGACTGCACCGCCTCGATAGACCGCATGTTCGTGAACACGGCCATTCGGGAGCTTAAATAAATCGATGTATGTCGTGAAGATTACCACGCACCGTGTTCAATCGTCATAACTGCCTGTTCGGTCCTTTGGATTAGGATTTGGATTGAGCCATATTAAAATCCACCGCAGCATAATGACGAACCACGTCATTGACAAGGAGACCGGCCGCCTCGGCACTCACCATAATTATACCGAGTATTTCGACCGCATGGATTTGTGGCAGTGACAATGGATCCGTTGATCGACGTCCTGGTGTTCTTCGTATTCGATTTCTTGTCAATCAACAAACTGACGTAGAGTCTTCCTACCAGACTAAAGTCAATTTAGACTCGGACCATACGGAGCGGTTACGGCACTTAGTTGCGATGCAGAAACGTCATGAAACGTCACATAGGTATATTTTTGGTGAGACTCTCTAAGTAAAGACCATGGGCCCCCGTTTCTCGTCCCCGTGTGGACACTAGAGTTAGCCGACACGGAACACGGAGAAGAGTACTGTATTGAAGCCGCCGGTGATGGCAGTGGAGATTGGGACACGGCCGAAGGGGTTAGGAACCCTGCGCTTAATAACTAGTAACCGCACTCAGGGTTTGGGCATTGTGGCCCCAGCAGATAGTCTAAGGCATCAGTGTGGAAGAATGAAATATCGGAAGTGGGTATTGTAATGATAATTCCATGGTAATACCTAAGAGCTAGAGCATATTAATTGCGGAACATTGAGATTCGTTTCAGCAGGATTTTGTAAGAGAACAATGAGAGACAGATACACGAGGTACTTCAAAGTACTCTTGATTATCACTCGATGCTATATGCAGGGAGCAACATTACAGTATGGTAATTGTTCCAAAATCCCATGTTGAGCAATTCTCAACATCAGACGGGCAGGCATCGTGGCTGAGCCCCAGTTTCCACCGACGATCGCATCTCCATCTCCATCAGCTCGTCGCTCTCAAGCCCCGGCAAGCGGATCCAAACAGTTGTCCGAGCTAAAAATGACGTCTGCCAATATTATCGCCTAAAGTTAGCGGAGGCAAAATGCCAATTCGACCAGCCAGCCGTTAGGGGTCGGTCAGTACTACGCCAACCAAGCGCCTGTCAAACCACACCTACAGTACTTACAGTAGTGCTATTTTATTTTTCTTCTTTTTCAAGGGTCCAAGGTCCGTTCCACCTCGTATTCCCTCGAGCCCATAACGTCATCAGGCGATGCGGCCCGGCATGTGTCTCTAGATGGTCCCTCTCATTTCCAGCCCGCCCTAGCATACCCGCGCCAAACCCTAACAGAGTACGCCAGAAATAGCGATCGTCCGAACTGAGTTTTGGCATTGATTGGTCGGGATGGCGGCGAAAGAGGGAAGAATGGACAGCCCGATGCTCCTGCCTGCATACTCGTGCGACGATGGATTGGGATTGGGACAAAACGATCTGCAGTGGAAAGCTGCGCCGAGAAATGCTAGGACGGTAGTAAGTGTGACGGATACGGGAAAACGGTTCGTAATGAAGTGCGAAGGGTGGAAACATCACACGATTGGACTCCGCGATGATGAGGACGCACCGAGTATAAGAAGAAGCGATGGGATGCCACCTCTTCCGGATTTTGAAATTTGAAAGACATCAAACCATCTCAAAGCACTCAACACTCTTCACCTCCAGCACAAAGCAACACACGAAACATACACCTACCACATAGAAACCCCATTTCAACTCCAACAAACGTCAACATGAGTTCTCCGCTGCCGTCTCCTCCATCTTCATGGCCGGCTCTGCCCTCGCCGCTCCCGCCACCACACCCGTCAAGGCCTTTGATATCATGTCACTGTGATCCGCCAGCCCTATTCACTTCGCTGCCTTGAGTGCTTCTCAGAAGGGTCTGTTCCTCAACCTCCACAACCAGGGCGCTACTTGCAAGGGCGAGAACGACCGTGCTACTCTTTATCTGGAGGGTTCCAAGCTGTTCTTGTACTCCGACGACGGCAAGCCCCAGCAGGTCTTTGTTGACCGCTCCGGCATGGGTAAGTTTATTTTATCAGTATTGATATTGTCTACGTGTGCACGATGCTAATACTGTATGTCACAGGCCAGGGAATCATCGGCTATGTCGACTCCGGCAGCGGCTTGCCTCGCAACGCCGAAGTCGAGGGCTGGTCATCAACAAGGACGATAGCCTTGTCTTTGACGGCGAAATCCTCCAGGCTTGCCCCAACTCCATCGACGGTGCCTGGAAGGTTTGGACTACTTCCGTGCAGGAGCCTGCTGGCAGCAAGGGCTGCTTGGGTTTCGCTCCCCGCGTTCTGTACAACGACAAGCCCGTTTCTTGCCAGTACAGCTAAATTTTTTTTCGAGATGGGAATGAGTTTTGTGGTTTGATTGATAGATTGTTATTTCACTCATTAGCATTGGAAGCGCTTTGTACTACTAGTATAGATAATTAGCATTCATTTACAGATACTCCACAACTTGATGCGCTCGCCGTCCTCAAAGTGGTGTGACCCGAAGTCAATGTGGCCGGCTTGACATATTCAATCTAGTAGGGAGATTTAAAAAAAAAAAACAGGAAATCGATATTCCGTTCCGAGAGACGTCGATTCGGCTTTGGAATTTGCATTTATATATCTAACAAGCTGTACACAGTTAGATGACCAGGACGAGGCGAGTGATACTAGATCATATTGCTGACATTAGCGTTTGAACTAAAAGCCCACAGCGGCTCAGTTCTGCGTAGAATAAATGCGCATTGCGAGGATAAGTTCTCTTTTGGCAACAGAGGATTAGCATAAAAATGCTACAGCGGCGACGCGAACTATGTAGCAGAAAAGGCGTAAATACGCGGCTCCTGATTTGTTGCGTGTTTGTAAGATGCAAAGCCACTAAAACTTTCCGCGATCGTGGTGGGTCGGAAGCTCATTTATTTCCGGGGCGTCTAGTCTGGTCTGGTGGGCGCACTTATTGATAGAAGAAAGGTTTGTGGGCAGAAAGTATTAGCGCTCATGTGCCTAGGTACAGTGCATGCTGGTCGCTGTGTCATGACGCGTGGCTGCTGTACCTGCTGTAGCCAGTAGCACTAGGAGGCGCTGTGCAAGCTGCGTGTGCCCCTAAACGGCGTCCCCAACACGTTGCCAATAGCACTGTAGCGTCGCCAGGTACAGCGTCTGGTGGTGCAAGCGATTTTACATGGAGCTTTCAAGGTTGGAGGCTTGAGCCCTTGAGCCGCGACGAGTGGGAACCTGGAATCTAGAATCTGGAGTCCGCGATCTGGAATCCCGACTACTTCCCATGTTGGCTCCCGGCGCACACGATTCCCTTCACGTTTCCACCCGCCGCTCTCTCCTGCCAACCTGCTCTCAAGACCTCGCAGGTGCCCGGCCACATGCTTCTCACATCTGACGTTGCCACAGCTTGACATCCGCTATCCTTGGCTCCTCGCTCTTGCTCGAATTCGACTCACGCGATCCCTTTTTAAACACCCTCGGCCCCCGTTTACGCTCCAACTTCCCTGAACCTTGCGACGCGCGCGCGTTCCCATTGCAACCCGCATCGCAAGCTCTCTGCGGGAGTGCCTGGTTCGAAAACACGAGCTGCCACGGAGACACAACACGGATCTTGATTGGTTTTTTTTTAATTTTCTAGACACTCCAAGCTTGATGCCGTCATGCGGGATGATGAGCATGCAATCGGCAGAATGAGTAGGATTAAGCTTGAGGATGGCGCTGCCAACGGATTGCCAGAACCCATGGACACGGCCGAATCTACCCCCTTATCGGGTCTCAAAACGAGTGCCTCCCCAGCATCGATCAATGGCGTCAAATCAGAAAGCGACGGCTTGCAGACACCGGCGTCCGGGAAGCCACGGCTGTCACGAAAGTCTTCACAAAAGACCGCCGAGCCGGAATATCGCCTGTTCGACCATCTTCCTGATGTGACAGACGAGTCTTGCAAGGGCTTTCAGGTCATTCGAGATTGTCTTTATGGATCGAAACATCTCGGTTCGACCGACAACGATGCTCTGGATTGCGACTGTGCCGAGGACTGGCGTACGTTCTCTCCTATTGTCCCTTTCTGTCACTCCTCGCCGTTCAAAAGCCTCCAGGGGCCCTTAACTACACAAATATAAAACTGACGCAACTATTTTAGGCGAAGGAGAGAATCACGCATGCGGTGAAGACTCGGATTGCATCAATCGCGCTACGAAAATGGAATGCGCCGCCAATGGTAGCAACTGTGGTGGTGGGTGTCAAAACCAACGCTTCCAGCGCAAGGAGTGGGCGAACGTGACCGTCATCAAGACCGAGAAGAAGGGATACGGACTGCGAGCCGATTCGGATCTGCAACCCAATGACTTCATCTACGAGTACATCGGCGAGGTCATCAACGAACCCACGTTTCGCCGGCGCATGCTGCAGTACGATCAGGAGGGCATAAAGCATTTCTACTTCATGTCTCTAAGTAAAAGCGAGTTCGTGGATGCGACACGAAAAGGAAACCTGGGCCGGTTTTGCAACCACTCATGTAGCCCCAATTGCTACGTCGACAAGTGGGTTGTCGGTGACAAGCTCCGAATGGGCATCTTTGCGTTGCGAGGCATTCGGGTCGGGGAGGAGCTGGTATTCAACTATAATGTCGATCGATATGGCGCTGAACCACAACCGTGCTATTGCGGAGAAGCAAACTGCGTCGGCTTCATTGGCGGCAAAACGCAGACTGAGCGTGCCACCAAATTGCCGGCTGCCATCGTCGAGGCCCTTGGTATTGATGATGGCGATGGCTGGGATACCACGGTTGCCAAGAAGCCGCGTCGCAAGAGACCTGAGGAGGACGACGAAGAATATGTCGAAAGCATCTCGGCGCGAAGCCTGGATGAGGATGATTCCCGCAAGGTGATGGCAGCCCTCTTGCAATGCAAGGAGAAGTGGATTGCCGTCAAACTTCTGCAACGTATCCAGCGCTCAGATGATGATCGTGTCATTCGTTCCGTAATGCGTATGTACGCATATCAGATCTTGAAAACTACACTCAATACGTTTATCGAAGACCACAACGTAGTGCTGCAGGTCTTGGATATTCTCGACAAATTTCCACGCATGACCAGGAATAAGATTCAGGATTCTAAAATTGAGACTACGATACAAGGTCTGACCAGTTCAGAGCACGAAGATGTCGCCTCAAAATCGAAGAAGCTGCTGGAGGAATGGAGCAAACTGGAGATGGCATATCGCATTCGGAGGCGCAAATTCGACCCCAATGCTCCGGTGCAAAACACCTTTGACGACCGTCGAGGACAGGCACGCGAGGAAGAGACGGCGCAGTCTACACCAAAGACTGCATCACCGCGGCCGATCGATGCTCCAAAGGGTCCCAAGAATAGCGCACCGCAACGGAGTGTATCATTTCAACAAAACGCAAACCGACTTCCCAGACGGTTTGGGCCGCTTCCCAAAGGCTGGTTCACCGCCAAGGACAGTAGGGGCGCGACCTACTACTACAATAAGCAGGGAAAGACAACCTGGAGCCGGCCAACCCAGCCGGCCAATGAAGGTCCCAAAGGCCCCTCCAAGGCTGTTCAAGAGCAACTGGCAATTCAGAGCATCATAGATCGAGTAACAAAAGAAGGGACCCCCAAGCAGGCACTGTCCCAGCCTCCACGGCCCTTAAATTCCGAAGTCTCGTCCAAGGAGTCCAGAAAGGAAAAGTGGCGATCCTTACCGATTGATAAACAGATGAAGATCTACGAGAATACCGTAAGTGACATGATTCATCTATCTTTCATTGTTGAAGAGAGGCGCTTACTAATATGCGGTACAGGTTTTCCCTTCAGTAAAACATGTGCTGGACAAATTCCGGCATAAACTCCCCAAAGACGAACTCAAACGGCTCGGAAAGGAAATCGCCAAGAAGCTCGTTGCATCAGATTACAAGAACAGAAGAGTGGATGACCCCACAGCACCACTTAGTGAAAAGCAGACGCTCAAGATCAAGAAGTACGTCAAGGACTTTTTGACGCGCGCCGTAGAAAAGTACGGTGAACATCAAAAGAAGCAAGACTCGGCTACCCCATCTACGAGCCAAGCCGCACACGTGGCCGGCGCGGAAGGCAAGGATGGTGGCAGTCCCAAAGATACAGTGGGTGATGGCGAGGAGGACATAGTCAGTGATATCGACGCCGACTCCCCCAGCAGCCCAGATCGTAAGCGCAAGCGCGAATCAGATCTTCTTCCTGGCTCGTCGGGGGCAACACCGTCAGACGGCCCCGATACCAAGAGGATACGATCCGAAGACGTTCCTGAACCGAGCCCTCCTCCCCCGACACCTCCACCGCCCGACACCACAACTGAAGAGCCGCTAAGCGAGGAGCAAGTAGCCCTGAAAGAGCAGGAAGAAGCGCTGATGCGAGAAAACGAGGAAGCACAACGGCTGGAAGACGAGACAAACCACGTGAAGGACATGGAGGACAGGGCTGAGGAGATGCGCAAGGACATTGCGCTGGCAGCGTAATTAAGCTGCTTGTCTCTACAGCCACCAGCGAAGGAATGGTGTAATAATAGAACGGGTACGGTAGAGGCATCCTTGATGTATTTGACGGCTAGATACCAGCTTAGCGTAGGTTGTGCATAATGGGAGTTTCGTGGGGTCGAGTGTAATCGTGATGGTGGCCTATGGTTTATGAATAGAAGTCGGGCTGGTTCCTGAATGGTGTGGCATGTTGTCTATTTCGGTGTGATTTCGGGTGAACTCACGTATGATTAATATAGGACACAGGACACGCCGCGATGCCATGGTCACTCAACTCATAACAGACTGGCAATGATCCAATGCAGCACTCGTCATGATTATATCCTCATGTAAACTTTTATTCATTAACGTAGGGCATTCCGCCCACCGTAGCAACAAAAAGGAAGTCTATGCAATACAACATCCCTGCTACCATTTGTCCGCAACGCAGCATCCTTTCCTCGTTGCTTCTTGCGCACGATTTTAAGTACCACGGTTGCATGGCAAGTTAGATCTACATACATGTATTTAAGGAAATATGAAATAGAAAAAGATATGAGGATGAGAATGGTCAACGAGAACCTCTTGAACGCCGTTTGGATGCCACGCGCGGGAAGAAGCACCCTGTGTGCTACTTATTCCTTCCCTTTACGAAAAAAAAAAAAAAAACTGAGACCGACACGACAGGGTATAGTGGCAAATGGAAATGGAAGCCAGCTACAAGATTGAGACACAAAAGTCAAAAGGCGGAAAGACAACATTACAATAAAGGAAAAGTGTTACAACCGTCAATAGAGCATGGCAACTTTGTATGCCGTGCAGATTGACGGTATAAGCTAGAACCCAGACCTGGAAGCAGGCTTCTCGCTATCTGGTATCTCGATGGGCAACGCCTTGTCGCCTAGTTTCGGTTTCAGGACTCTTTGACGAGGGGACGAAGAGGTATGCGCTTGCCAGAGAGACCGGCGGGCTGCAGCCTTTTGTCGTAATCGCGATTTGACATCTAGAATAACCACATCGGTGTCGTTCGGGGTCTCGAGAGGCCGATCTCTCCTTGGACGCAGACGACGTTTCAGAGGCGCGTCTGCCATGATGCCGGCCTCAAGGTTTGGTATCGCGCCAAAGCCGTACATGGACATTCTCTCCAGTTCAAGGGGTTCGTCAGGCATCTTGGCCGCCACCATTTCTACCTTGGGTCGCTGGATTTGAGTCGAGCTTTTTCGAGGGCACAGAGGCGGCAGTGTGCGTGGCGAGACAAACCGAATTGACTTGTACTTTGGTTGATTCGAAGTCTCCTTCCTGTCTTGGGCTCGATCCGGACGCTATCTGGATTCGTCCCTGTCGTTTGAAGGGTCGCCTTTATCCTGTTTACTTCGCTTTCGATGCTGGTTAACGTTCCAACCTCTAATTTGGGTGGGGCCGGAGCTGGGCAAAGCAGCAGAAGAGCCTGTCTCTTTGTGATCATACGGAATTGTCTTCAGCTCGGGTTTGTTGGACCACGCACGATGTGCGGAAACAGGGGCTGGCTGCAGCTTGCGATACTTGTTCGAGCCCGCATCCGAAGAGCCGGACGGTGTCGATCTATGACGATGAGCCGATCCCGGGGGGCCATGAGGCGTCCCTGGAGGGCTCTGAGTAAATGCGTCAGGCAGGCCGGGTGCACTGCCAAACGTAGGCGACATAAGCTGTAGCGCGTAGCTGCCGGGAGGAGGCGAGCCCATGTAAGGTGGATTACTCTGCTGTGGATTAGGGAGAATCCTATCTCCAGACAAAGGTTGCAATGCTGGAGGCTGATGCGTGTCCTGTATAGGATATCCACGGTGATATGATCGTGACGGGGGAGGAGGATAGTATGAGTGATGAAGAGCGCCCCCGCGCATGTTAGGATCATAAGGTGGCTCCTCGGGAACCGATTGTGTGCGTCCACGAGGCGGGCGTAATGGAGGCAAAGGCTCCGCGCTAGCAGACTGAGAAAACGACATCCTCGATCCCGACTGTGGGGGAGGTGGTGGAGGGTATACTTGATGGCCAGCTCCCGCTGGCGGAAGGGCCGAAGGAGGTGCGGGAGGTTGCTGTTGTGGCCAGTATAACCGGCTGTAAGGGGACTGTTGGGCCGTCTCGGCACCGTAACCGCTAAGTCGACGAGGATTGTAGCCAGGGTCGATAGGGCGAGGATCCGGCGGATAGATACTGTTGTGTGTAGAAGGAGGTGAAGGCGGTGGCGGAGGAGGAGGGTAATAACCACCATGATCCGGTGCAGGAGGTCCTGGGGGAAGCACAGAAGGCTTGTATTCGTGTTGAGGGACCGGCATGGGATAGCCCTGTCGATCATGTGCAACACCACCAAGAGGCAGTGCCATACGATCTGCCTGGCTATGTGCGTACAATGGAGGGGGCTCTTGACTAAGTCTTGAGCTCATGGGAGCATGGCCGAAGGGTGCAACAGGAGGAAGCTCTTCGTGCTTGATGCTCATTCGCGTTTCAGTTTCGGGCGCTGTGGGAGCTGCTGATATTGACTGTGATTCAACCTCGCCAGCTGCGCCGGGGAGGCGAGATTCCACATTACATAGTTCTGCCAAGAAGTTGAGGTTCATGCTGTTGCTCTCAGGCGCAGGGGAAGGATCGGATTTGGAATCAGTAAAAACATCGCGGATGGCGTCGTAACGGGCAGGTTTTGGTGTCGGCGGAGCGGCGCGAGTGATTTCTTGTGCAGAAACAAACGCAGTGGCGTACATCAGAACTGACATGGCAGACAGAACACCCTCAGGTTGCTCCGACTCCTTGGGGGCGGCCTCGATCTCTTCTTCCGCCTCTGACGTTGTCTCAGAGAATTGGGGTCTCGAGTTGAGCTCTTTCTCGGCGGTGCCCAGGGATTTATCCTTAAGCTCCTCGTCGGGTTCGACGTACTCCGCGATGGATAGATCCTCTGAGTCAATCTCTGCCAGTTTGCAAAATCGGCAGAGATTAGCCTTCATCTTCAGACGGAGAGGCTGCTCATCAGAACGGCGTTCGTTGGTGGTAGCTTGGAAAGACCGCGAGGCATGGGATATGCGCCCTGAAGGATTGGCAATGAAGACATTCGGCTTCCCTGGCATGACATAGGGACTGGGAGGCTCAAGTTCGTTTCTGCTCGAAGGTAGGAAGATTCCATATTTCGGATGAACGCCAAATCTTTTGACCAACTCCTGGTCAAAGTCTTCGGGCTTAGCAACGGAGTAGTCATAACCATTGCACCAATGGTCAAAGTGGACGCCGTTGCTGTTGGGCGTGTCAAGATATTTGCCTCGCTTGGCCCGCGTGTGGCCCTTGGTTGAGTCGTTGGATGAATCCTTGAAGCCAATGTCCCAGTCATCAAACACGAAGGGACGAGGTGCGAGGATGCGACTGTTCATACCCTTGTCTCGCATTGAAGGTCGCTGGTTGTAAGTGCGGACACCATAGTCGTCCGGTTCTCCAATGTTCTTGGGCAATGGGGGACTCTTCTCGCGAGCTAGCTGTCTGCTTTGTGCGGGTGAAGTGAATGAGGTACCGCCATTCACGAGAGGAGGTTCAGGGGATGCGGGCACTGATTCTTCTTCTCCGTTGGCGGCTTCCGGGTCTTCATCTACGTTGGCAGCAGAAGCCAACAAACCCTTCATTGGAGCCGGGGCCATGGAGACGGGCGCCAATTGACTGTCATCCATGTTGCGAGTCGACCTTTTTGGTGTTGATTGGCCGTCAGGTTGATCTGCGGCTCTGCGTTTGATGCCAGCGCCGCCACGACCTCTGCCCCTGCCTCTTGTAGGGGCAGTGGAGGACTCCCTGGGAGCAGCGACAGCCGCTTCGGCTTCGCGATGTTTCCTCCACATCTCAGTGCCGATGACTCGAGACGGATATGGTACGAGGTGACCATTCTTGTAGCATTCATATATGCCGAATTCATTATCCAGCTCAGCATCAGAGATGACGCGGTACTCATATTGGTCATCGCGGACCTGAGTGATAGCGAATCAGTAAGGCACACAGCGAGCGATACACCCAACCGGGTGGGGAGAGTAACACATCAAGCTGGACAAGCAGTCATATTGGGGGCATGATATGGCAGGAATGTGTACACTCACGTCGACAGGTAGTTCTTTGGCGTGAAGCGCGCCGAGAATGCGAAGTCGATTCTCTTGGCCTTCGTAAAATTGCTCAAACATATCACTGACGCCATTCTAAAGAAGTTGAAGTTTTTACGTTAGCAGCCAAACTGACAGGGGTAAGTCGCAACGCTGGAAAAACGTGGCATTGGATGAAAAACAGCAGAAAAAAATAACACAAACCTGGAATTCTTTCTCGGCGACGTATTGATCAGCATCAAAACTATGTTTGGCTAGATCCAGATCGCACTCGAGGCGGCGATCGCATTCGCGCAACTTGTTGTCAAGTTTGTCCTTGAGCTGTTGGACAATGGGCAAATACTCATCGGCCTGCTTATAGGAGTCGGGCTTTTGCAGCATGTCATCAACAGTACGCTCAGCGAGTTCCTGCAGAGCAGGCTTGAGAGCAAAAGCGACGGCCTGGTAGGTGGCCTTGAGGTCGCGCTGTCGTTCATAAGCAGCCTGTACACGCGAGTCGGAGAAGTTCTTTACTCTTCCTCTGCGCGTGCCACCTCGACCACGAGAGGCAGTGGTGGATTTTGATAATGCAGCATTGGAGCTACCTCTGCCACCACCTCTGCCTCGACCACGGGTTGATGCCGTGGGAGGCTCGCGCGCGGGCGAAGAAGTCTCAGCTGCCATGGCGGTAGCCACGGAGGCGGGTCATGTATCTGTTGGAGCCGACAGGATTTGATACCGAAGGCCAAGCCAGCAGATGATTGACAGGCAGTGGGAGAAAATGATGGAGTGAAACGCAGATGCGATAGGACGTGCCGCTGAGATGATGCGAGGCCACTGTCCCAGTTGATGTGTGTATGAGTGTGGTATGTGTGCAAGTGCGGATGTATGTGTATGAGTGTATGAGAGGATGTGGTGTGTGTGGTGTGGTTGACGGTTTGCGGCCAAAACCAGCCAAGGACGGCGGCGGCGCGTGGAGCCGTGGGAGACGAGACAAGGAAAAGAGTGAGAACGGGAAGGTGCATGTGGGAGCACGCAGAGAATGCAAAGTCTGACGGCGCCGACAGCCAAGCAGCGCCAACGCAGATCAAATAAAAAAGATGAGAGGCGTCTTCAAGCACGGCAGCACTATGGGTGGCCGAGTGCAATGATGATGACAGACGCCGTGGGCGGCGCGGAAGGTGAAGTGCAAGAGAAGGAAAACGCTGATGTGTAGGTGCCCTTGTTCGGGGAGGCAATGGGAAGGCAGAGACGGATGAGACGCAGCCTTGGCCGTGGAGGATTAGGAGCCCGTAGCCTGCGTGGCGGTACCCCGTCGGCCAGCTTGGGTGCAGAGTGACTTGCGCTCCGTTGTGCTTAGCGTTGCCAGAGCTGGCGACTTTTTCGGCCACCGGGCCAGCCGCGCGCAGGCTGCGAGACAAGCAAACGCAACAAGAGGAAAAGGACGAGGAACTGTAGCTCGCAATGCGCAACGGTGCTGCATCGCACAATTTCCAAACAAACGTCAATCGATGCAGAGACTGCTTCTCAGCTGATTGACGGATGCGCTTTTGAGTCGATAGCCGCGGACAAGGCGTGTGACGGCCTTTAAAAGCTCACTCGTTTGGTTGTTGTCGCAATGAGACGGCACGGAGATCGAGTCGAAGGCAGTTTCGGCGTGGGAGAAAAAGCGTCAGGCCAGGTTCAGGACTGGATGAAGGACAGGTACACCGGTACAGGTACATGAAGCACAGCAGAGCCAGCCCATCGATGGAAGTCATTCACTTCCAACTCCTCCCAGGTCCTCTGCCTGACTTTGGCAACCTGGTCCCCCAAAGTTGTAGTACAACGGCCACTGTCCCGGGCGGGAAGGGGTGCCCCAGAACCAACTGCCCCAGCTAAGGGGAAACCGTGAAGTATGATTGGTCAACCTTGCTCCCGCGGCCGGCACTAGTCTGATCTGGTAGGAGCTGGCAGGGATTGCAGATCGTCTGATTGGATCGGAAAAGAGGATAGTCCGGCAGCCGCGAGCCCGCCCACCCCCTGGTTTTGCTTCCTCACGTACCTAGGTACTGTTGACTCTGCATCCAAGCCAAGCGAGCGTTCCGGAACCTCGCGAAGCAAGTTTATAGCTGATCAGACTTTGCAGTTGCCTAACATTTGGCGGTGCGTGTCTGGAAATCATGCATCTGCCAACTCTATAGCCCTGTCTTTGGTCACGAGCAGCGTGTCACTTTTGTCTATGCTCGTCCGATCGTGAATCGTTTTGCATCATTCACATACCACGCAAATGCAGCCCAACCATTGACTTTGTTTGCTCCTTTGCCCAAGAGACGTGCCAACTCGCCCCCATTGCCACTCTTTGTGCCACAAAGCGCGTGAACAAGTGTTTCAACACATGATGCAGTGCCTGCATCATCCTTAATGATGTGCGTAACGCGCGCCAAAGCGCTTGGGGGCCGTGTTCACTCGGGGCTTGTGAGAGTCAGATCCAAGTCCCAGACATGTAAATGAGACTGGGGCTTTCTCCTATGTGGCTTTGTGAATTCCTGCGTACTACGAGTCGTGGACACGTGCTCCAGTTCCATTATTGAAGCTCCAGACACCGTCGAAATGCGAACAAAGAAAATTTGAAAGGGACGGGGAAACAACTCTACTGAAGAATTCACGGTGGTTGGCTACTCTTCAGTTCAAAGGTGAAAGGGCAAGCTTGTACCGATGATGCCTCGTTTTCAACACAGACCATGCAGCATGGAACTGTGCTGCCAGGAAGATTTGAATCACTACCTCGAACAATTTCCATGAAGACCATGAAAAGAATTGCATGTCGTGATCGCAAATCAAGGTTTGGTTGTCCATTCTTGTACAGGAGTGATGTATATGATTCAAGGTCGCCATGAGTTGGCTCCACAACGCACATAAGTTCATGACCGCAAAGCTCCCCAGCAGCTATTTACATGCAAGAATTGAAGATGGTAACGGAGCAATCAAGACACTGCATCACGGTATGTCGGGTGTTGAGAAAACAACCACTTCCCAGAAAGGGCTCGTGATGACAGCTGTCTGTTAAGGCATGGCTCCGCCGTGACTTTAATTAGAGTCGTGTGGTGCAACCCGAAACGGCAAACCCCTAAGCCCAGCACCAAAACGTGAGGCGAGGCTCGCGCCTGTTGTGTCTGCTTTCTTAGTGGGCTAGCTCTGTGGACTCGGTGGGCTCTTTCCTGCCGCGCGCCGCCATCGAATCGCCCATCGGTCATGCTCCAAGCCCCCAAGGACAAAAAAGGTGCAGGCTGGATCGTCCCGCACACGCACGTGAGATCCGCTTTCTCCTTTACAGCCTGCTCCGTTCATCCCATTGGGGGCTCCGTCCTTCAGGGTCCCCTTTGGGGAAGGAAGCACCCTGCCAACTGCCAGCCCATCCTGCCCGTCAAACTGGGCCCATGCACCGCTTACAGCTGTCGCAGACAGTCGACCCAGAAAAAAGGTCGCAGGCGGTGACCTCATTTTGGATCTGGCATTTGACGTCGAGCCAATTTTATCTGTACCATTCTGTGTACGATTCACACAACCACATTCTTTTATTCAGGGCGTTTGCGCAGGCCCTTGCCGTTCCCGCGCGTTTAACGATTACTCAAGTGAGCCTTCTTTAGAAAATTATTTGTCCGACATGGCCAATGCCAAACGGCGCAAGCTCCAACGCCAATCCGCCAAGGCGCAGCAGAAGCCCAAGCCCAATTTGCATCCAACCAGGCAAGACAACACGAAGAAGAAGCCACAGCCCAAAAAGCGCCATTCTCAGCAGCATCACCAGCATGAGCAGCCCGTGATTCCATTCGACCCTGATGATCGCATACTGCTCATAGGTGAAGCCGATCTGAGCTTTGCGGCATCCCTAGTCCAGCACCATGGCTGTGCAAACGTGACCGCCACAGTCTTGGAAAAAGACCATGCTGAGCTTGTCGCAAAGTATCCCTCGGTAGACGAAAACATAGCCGTGGTATTGGGAACAAAAATACACGAGCATGTCTCTGACTCGAACGAGCCAGGGCAAACGAGCCAGCCAGAAGGTGACGATGGTGACGACGATGACGATGACGACGAGACCAACGATGACGATATCAATGTAGAGAATGAACACGAAATCGCATCGCGGCAATTGAAGAAACGAAAGTCCAAGCTACCACTAAGCAATAAGATTCTTTACAATGTCGACGCGACCAAGCTCCCCAACAGCGTCACTCGCCCACTCCACAACCACATCCTCTTCAACTTCCCCCACGTGGGCGGCAAATCCACCGACGTAAACCGCCAAGTCCGCTATAATCAGGAACTCCTCGTATCATTCTTTGGCAGCGCGCTGAAAACCCTCGCTCCAGGAGGCAGCATCGTCGTGACGCTCTTCGAAGGCGAGCCCTATATATCATGGAACATACGAGATCTAGCCAAGCACGCGGGATTGCAGGTCGAAAAGAGCTTTCGATTTCAGGCGGCTGCGTATCCGGGATACAGACATGCGAGGACAATCGGTGTGGTGAAGAACAAAAAGGGCGAAACGGGCGGCGGGTGGAGGGGCGAGGATAGACCATCAAGAAGTTATGTGTTCAGAAGCAAAGGAGAGGTGCCGGAGGTGAGGAGGAAAAGGAGGAGGGATGACGACTCATCAGATGAGGATGATTAATTAGTGGCATTTCTGGCGTTGGAGGCCTTTTCAAATACATCTTTTACATGTCGGGATTTAGCATGCTCAAAGATATAGCAGCATTATTGGAAGCATATTTGCACGCTACGAAGGTGCCTGATACAAGTGCAAGTCTTCTTCTGAATATTCATCCCTGACTGGTATTCTTGCCCAGCACGGAGACCCTATACGGTGTGAAACTTCGAGAGATGTAATTGGATCAAAAGAAGACCCAATTACATATAGATGTGCGTCTTTGAGTTATCTATATACGCAGACGTATTCGACTTTTACGGAACCCATATACACGAATCGCCATCAAGGTTTATTACTCTACAGCCTCGTAAGCCAGTATCGCACTTCACTTCAGACGTGGAAATACACCGGCGCAATACCCTGCAAGGGATGAAATGCAAATGGAAGAATCAATACAACATTGACGGAGATGTTCCACACTCAGTTCGGATCACCTGCACCACTTGCAATGGATATGTCGTGGCCTGATCGACATCGACATCGACATCGTAAATCTTATCTTCGATCAAGACCTTTGTCAAAGATCCTCATGGCCACGAAAGCAACGTACAATTCGTCAATTACTATCGCAGTCAAACCGATCCGAAGCTTCCCCCGCGCATAGCTTGCCGGCGAACTGGGCTAGCACCGCTCTCGGTACTCAAGGCAGGTTATATGCTCTAATACCTACCTAGATACTCAGATAAGTAGGAGGATTTGGAGCATCCTTTATTCATAGATCGCATCCCAATATGACATAATGTGCTGCAGATTAGACGCCCCAGTGCTGTCTTCCTGCACTACAAGCACAGAGTGTACGAAGAAGGAGGAGCGTTTTCCTTTTTATTACTACCCGTTCGACTCTGGCTTTACTCTTTCCTTTTCGTCACCATTTTGCAAAGCAAGAGCCGCAATGCATATATAAACAGTCTCCAACCCACAAATCGTGTCTTTTTACTTTTTCTCTTCCTCATTCCATCGCTTTGCATCGTGCTTACATCACTACATCTCAGCATCGTCTTTCATCTTCACTTGCAACCATTATCAATCATCAATTCACTGCATTGTCCGCTCAGAACCGCCTTGCGGTGACTCCATCTAGCTTTGCAGATTTTCACTCTTGATCTCGGGCTGCCGAAATCATGCCTAAGCCTAACGTCGCCAGCTGGCTGAAGTTGTCTCTCGTGGTGTCATACGCGGTGGTCAATTTCATACTTCTGATCATGGCATCCATCACCACCGTCAACACTAAAGCACACACTGACAAGAACGTTTGCCGCGTTGGAGGTGTTGCCTGCGGCATGACCTCGTGGGCATTATATCCCGTTGTTTCCGCTGCTGCTGCCATCTGCTTTGTCACTGCCGCCGTCATGGCCGCCAACATACATAAGCGAGCCAAGAACGCACCGGTCGATCCTTTGTACGTTTTTCGCGGCATCTTCTTCACCTTGATGGTTCTCACATCAGTCGTCATCACGGGGTGCTCGAGCCTTCTCATGTTATCTTCGCGGGCAATGAAGTGTCCCCCCGGTCGAATGTACAATTCCCACCGATCAACAGCGCCCCCAACGACACAGGATTTGTTGGTGTCCTCCATGACCACGGGATGTACTATGGCGTGGCAGCAGGCGAAAAGGACTTTGCTGATGCACTGCATCATGTCATGGGTAGCCATTACGGCTCATTTGTCGGATTAACCGGCGCGTTCCTTCTTCGGCAGATCGCTGATCTTCCTGGAGCAAGCACAGTTGCCCTCGCTTACTTCAACATGTAATTCTAGTTGCCTCGTTGACAAGCATCCTGACTGACGAAATTGGCCAGCGTTTTCGGAGCCCTCATAGCTGGTGTGACGACTGCTTTGGCGCCTCCTGCAGGAATCCTTGTTGGCGTTCATAGACTCAACCCTGGTGGTACTGCGTAGAGGCGAGACAGTGTGGTAGGAGACAACAGCATTACGTAGTATCAATAGACATCTCTCTTCGTATTCTGATTTTGCAACTTTCATGCGCTCTTCTGTGACAAATTTCGTACACAATTGTGATGCACGTCGTGATGTGGTCTCATCGACACACCTAGGCTTGCAATTCCTGCCTAGGTAGGTAAGTACTTGGAAGTGTATAATCTTAGACTTGAACCTGTGCAATCATACTCTAGTAAACATAAATATATCGGATATACAAACAGATTCGGGTATTACACAAATATACGTTTGTTTGGGGGGCGAGAATATCGCCAGACGGCACACAAACCTGCTGCGAGTCCATATTTCTGACGCAGCGACTACGAATTGGACCTAAAATGTCACTGCGGTGATGTTTGTCTCGTGGCTATCTGTTCGGTCTTTGAAAGTGGTATTGCGCGGCCCTGGTCTAATCGATTTAGCGAACTTCATCGTCAGGAGCTGAAATCAGCTGGTGTTCCCGAATTCGGTATACGCAAAGACATTGGATATGATAGATACTTTCAACTGTAAGTCATAGAGCTTTCGCTTCAGGCAAGATATCCTATCAGACTACTTGAGCCTAGTCGAATGAAGTAGGTCACAATCTATTGAATATCAATGAACAACTACAGATTATCTGAGTACATGACCATCTCATGTTTCGTGCAGCAGAAATGACGAAACTCAGCAGCGGCTTCTACCTGCATCCAGATCGTTTAGTTGGCTTGAAGAAAACTAGAGCAGGCGAATAAAGGAGGGGTGCAGAAAGCGGCGAGGTCATCGAAGGCGAGTCCATAAGTGACGGTGGTAGACATGAAGAACTTCCCGGCAAGAATGCTTGGAACACTTTGCAGCGGTCACTTATGAGCATAAACAGTGTTGGGTCGTCACAGATCAAAGCAGATAGAGCCTGCTACAATCCTCATGTCAAGGGCCAAGGACAATGAAGGTGAACATGATGAAAGACGATGGATGGCACGCAGCCGTTTCGAGCTGGCTTCTCCACCATCCGCCAACCGTTTCGGGCAATAGAGCGCCAGGCTTGGCCCTTCTGCCACCAAAAGCGGCCACCAGCTGGGCGCCTGCTCTGGGGCTCTGCTGGGGCTCTACCGGGGCTAGTGGTGCGCTAACGACGAGCTTGGCTGAATGTCTCAGCGCCCATGATGGCCTTGTGCCACCTGCAGCGGACATGCAGCCAGCTGGCACAGACGGAGCAGCAGTGAGCGGCAGCGGGTGGGAGGCAACATGGGAAGACGATGGATGCGCGCCCCTCCATCATTGAACTGGTGTAGCTAGAAGGAGACGCAAAAAAGTCTGTCTCTCCATCCAGTCTCCATCGACGGGTCCCCTCATGCTCGCCTCGGCCCCCCGGTGAATCTCGTCACTCTCCACCTCTTTTCATACCCTTTTCCCTTTTTTTCTTTGCTCTACGACACGGTGAACTCGACTTTTCGTGGTTTTGTCTTCCATCGCCCTGTGGCCAGCCAGTGTTTGAGTAGTCTGGCACTGGCCTGTCACTCGCCTCTCGTCCCATCGGGTCGCTGCTACGAGACGTCATTCGGCCGAATCCGTGAACGATCCAAAGTCGATTGGGCCCAGTGTGAACCGCCGCATCATGGCTCCTCCATTGGCGAATCTGCATCTGGATGTCGAAGCTATATCTGGTATTTGCGGGTGAGTAAATGTTGCGATGGTTTTTTTTCTTGTTGCCAAAAGGAAAAAGCTACATGTCACTCCGGGGGAAGCTTCCGGTGGGCCGCCGCATGGTTGTGAAACCACCACATGAACGCCTGTTGGTTTTTCACCGAGGATGAATTGTGGTTTCATTGTCCTACAGACTGTATCGTGGCCGTGATCTCTTGCTAACCTTCTATCGCTTTCGTATTTTAGGTCAATTTCCATCGCTTGCTGGGGTATGTTCGGACTTCAACCCAACGCAAATCAATTCTTCTAATCATCTTTGTCCAGTCATCGTTTTCACGCCGCAATTGATCGCGAATTGGAGATCTAGCTCCGCAGAGGCCCTTTCGATTCAATTCATCGTTGTTTGGTTGATCGGAGATGTCTTCAATATCGCCGGCGCAGTCCTGCAGGGCGTCTTGCCCACCATGGTACGCCCGACTGTCTTTTCAGCTTTTTGTCGAGGTTGATGCTAATTTCAGCGAATGCTTAGATCATTCTGGCCGTTTATTATACGTTAGCCGATGTTGTTCTTCTCGGTCAATGCTTCTACTATCGAGGATTTACGTTGCGCGACGAACCAGCGACGCCAACCCCCAAACCTGCCGACGAACCTGCGGCCAACGGCCATGCGAACGAGCGAACTGCGCTGTTAGGTGACAGCCGCCATCACGAACGCAGGGGGTCTGACTGGACGGGCTTGTCACCGGCCGTACCTCACATTTCGCACAGCGAATCTCCTCCTCCACCTCCGAGCACGCTGCAAACCGTCGTCTGGAACGCATCCATTGTTTTGATGGTCTGCGCAGCTGGCGTACTGGGCTGGTTCCTCGGAGAAAAGGCATCGGGGGGCGAAAAGGAGCCATCACGAGGCGGAGAAGACGCCCTCACATTCAGTGTCTGGGGACAATTCTTCGGCTACCTCTGCGCCGTCTTCTACATCGCGTCCCGCGTCCCCCAACTCATTCTCAACTACCGCCGCAAGACGACCGAAGGGCTTAGCATGCTCTTCTTCATCTTCGCCTGTCTCGGAAACGTGACGTACGTCCTGTCCATCTTCGCCTACGAGCCCCAATGCAAGCACCACAAGTGCAAGTCCGAGGAAGCAGGTCGCATTTACGGCAAATACATGCTCGTCAACCTGAGCTGGCTGGCAAGTGCCACTGTGACACTCCTTATGGACCTGGTGGTCTTTTGCCAATACTTCTACTACAGCCGAAACGAACAAGAGGGATCGTCAGCATCCAACGGCGACGACTACTTCTCCGGCAGTCAAAGACGACACGAGCGGGAGGACTCAGGGTACGATCAGAGACCGCTCCTCCAGCGAGGAGATTCTGGGAATGCTTAATCCGACGTTTACGACACTATGGTTCACAGAACATACGAAATATAACAGAAAAAGAAAGGGGGAAACCGGCGTTGTACCATGAATAGGAGATTAAAGGTGTGTTTTATTGTCGACATGGTTGGTCTGCATGGCGTTTTGGCTTCAAAGTCATTCTTTCTGAAACATGGGGTAGATACGAACATGTGGTTGATCATCACTGCATACTGTACAATAAATCGATTGCATGTAACGGGTATGATAGTTACTATGAACAGACTAAATGCACATTTCTGTCACTGTAGGTCATTCGACCGTGATTGCGGGCATGCAGAAAGTCTTCTAAAATGGTCGGGACCATGTCACTCTGTCGAGATGTCCAGTTCAGCTTATTTACCAGACAGCCGTTATAAACGAAACTCGTAAATCGGGGCGAGACCGAGGTCACTCAGTACGCAAGCACACGTTTATCGTGCTTTTGAGCATGACATAACAGTAGTAAGGACGATTACTATAGAAATAAGTCATTTAATTCGCCAGACAGGCCTGTGAACATGCGATTAGTGCATCATAAAAAATCAACGAGAAGCGCAAGTTAAACAACCCTGTGACTGAAGTCCAGTTTTTCTATATGCTTCGCAAAACAAAAAGTCTACCGAGAAAACGCCTAACATACCCGTGTGCAACATGACGCCTTTCGCCGTATTTACACGATGGTCAAGTCCAGTATAAACATCAATACGCCTGCATCCCTGGGTACCTGCCTGGATACTCAAATACCGAGGTAGGTAAGCCCCCATGTATTTACCCAAAAGAAGAAATAGTAGCTCATAACATCGAAGGGCGAAACCCGTCGTCCTCGAGCCTCGCTATATACATCGTGATCCATCTTGCTCAATAGTCCCCATTCAAGTATCGCACTCAGCTCAACTGCACTGAGGGGAAGTACCTCGGCCCAGCGTATCCTTTTGCGATGACCGTCTGAACATCAATATTGCTTGCTGCGTCGTGGCGCGTACTCCACATCTTGAGAATGATAAATCGCCCGGAGACGGGAGGATCGAAGCGTATTGTACACCTGGACTTCTTCTTTTCAATGTAGAACCTGGCGTGGGGAACAAGGAGTCCTCCGCCGACCGCACGGATGGCGTCTTGTGTGGCCGAATTGTGGGCGTCCCAAGCCTCGGATAGAGAGATGCTGAAGACGTCACGTTCGTGATTGCTTGAATAGGGGTCATGATGCGGACCCGCATATGCTGGTAGTTGTCTGTGAAAGGACTCTGTGAAATCTGATGTTGAGAACGGATTGCCCGTGTCGTCGGAGTCGGACGTTTCCGTCTCAAAGGGCAACGAGCCGATGCGATTAGGAGGTCGACGGAGTGTATGGGGCATCTCGAAGGGCTCTTCTTCGTCGGAGGTGCATTCGGTAGTGATGTTGAAGTGGGGTAAGTTTGAGTTGAACTCGGACGGCATCTCTGGGATGCGCGGATCGTAAAGGGACGCATCTGGCTGGCGGGAGTGGGAGTGGGAGCGACGGACGCGGGTGGAAGTGGTGCCGTCATTGTTGTGGCGGATGGAGATGATGTGCCGAGGAGTTCCTTCTCGTTCTGAGGGCGGCTGTGACGGATTGGTGTCATCTGGCTGGTTTGGCGGTGGATGAGTGTACTGTATCTGATATTGTGCGGTCCTGCTGATAATGTCATCCTGGTCCATGGAGATGAAGACCATTCCTTCTCGGACGCTGTAGGCGCAAATATGTTAGCAGAGCGAGAAAGAGTCCAAGCACGAGAAGAAGGTGAGAGCTAAAATAAAACTCACGGATGAGAATAATTCATTGCCGCAGGAGCCTTGATGATGAGCTCTTCAAGAGTAAAGACTGTTGCGCCCTGGTGGCGAAGAACAATGTTACAGCGATTTCCTTTGGTGCAGTACACCGAGGTGTCGTTCTTGAGAATGTTCTCGGCAGCATATGACGATTCATTCGAGAACATGCCACCGTCACAGCTTACAATCTCCATCTGGAGCTGACCAGGCTCGATTTGCCCATACTTGCCGTATCGAAAGCCTTTGAAGCTAGGTACAAGTCGGTTTGAGTCAATTTTGCGCCGCTTACTCCGTAGGTTGTCGTCAGGGAAATCGTGGGGTCGGATGGTGGGTGATAAGGTGGTGTTCAATAGAGGATTCATGAGGTTAACATGATTTGTCATATCAAGAAGGGACCGAAGCTGGGCATTAGCCTCGTCGAGACTCTGGTCTAGTTCTTCGAGGTCTGGAGGCCGAGAATGTTGGTTTGAGCGAGTGTCAATGGGTCGTAAGCGCAGTGCGCGGCGGGACGAGGACAGCCACGACTGGTCCATGGAATTGGACTCCAGGTCGTCCAAGCTAGGCGCCCGGTCATCAAGGTTTCGAATGCGCTCTGCTCTCCGCGCTGCGGCAGACCAGTATCTCGACGACGGGCGAGTGCTGTTTGCAAGACTGCTTAATGAAGCTGAGCCCGGTGGTGACGACGGCCCAGATCGTGCTCGGTCGGCGTTCAAGTTCCGCAGAGGTGGCAATCGAGGTGCTGATCGAGGCAGAGGAGGATATTCCTCTTGTGAATCTTGGAGGCGATTTTGCCGATGTCCGCCAGAACCGGCCCCCGATCTGGAGGCCATCGTGAAACGTTGATCAAAGCACGCCTCTCAGTCAAAAATATGATGCTACTGCTACGATAAGGTCGGTGTGGAAATGACTCCCCAGGTGGTGGGATCCAGTTGTCCGTCTTGAGAGGTAGTGCCCACTCTGATGACGTCGGGCACGCTGCGCAATGCGGCGGGTTGTCTGCGGTCGCTATGAGGAGAGAATTGCAGCACCTGTCGTTGGGAATGAAGCCTGGCCGGATAGTTTCTGGTGCAAGAGAAAGATATGCAAGGTGCACAGCCTGGATGTGAAACAAGATGGTGATGCTTGGTCATGAACCCCACGCTCGTCGAGACCGGCAGGGTCAGGTGAGGGTATCAGACGTAGTCGAGCTCGATGTCTTAAGGTGGGCTCCGAAATAGCAGTCAGCCTGGCTGGCTGGCTTAAACGCCATGAACGGGTGTTAAGTAATTAGCTAGAATCTCGAATCCCGTCGACGACAGCCCCGGATGAATTGGCGGAGAAATATCTCGCAAGCTGCTTTCGCTTGCGAACAGGCAGAATAGCAATGTTGGAGAGGAAGATGGAGCCGTTGGGAGTGGTAGACGTTGTGAGTCGTTGAGAGGTCGGTGTACGAAGGACATGAGCGTTTTGATGGCTGATGGGGATGGGCCGCGCTGAATTCCACACTCGGCTTCTAGCTCCTCGCTCCTCCAGTCTGGCCCGTCTCGCACCTGCTCACAAGCGTCTAGTCGAACCACAATGCCCGGCTGAGATAATTGGAGTGGGAGGCACCGGCCGCTCAACTGTGGCCAGGCGCTGGGGTAGTGAAGCGAGCCAAGTGTTGCAATGTCAGGGATATATCCCATCAACCACTCACAGTCGACGGGTTTAGTCGAGTATTTGTCGAGCGTCTCAGCCAGGTGACTGGAGGGGCAAGCAACAGCCTTTATCTTTATCAGTAACGGCGTTGGGTGTTGGACGGAATGGAGCTGCCTCCCTGGGGCAAGTCGAAACATGCAGGCGGGCGAAGTGGGAATAGGATGGGCGCTTCCAGGCCGCTCCCACGACGCCAACGGAGAGCACACGAGGTTACGAGAGCACGGCTAGTCTTGGTCCTTCCACGAAGGCTCTCTCGGAGCAGTCGCCGCGGAGGTGATCTATTCACTGACCGGATTCACTTACGGTAGTTTCGACCCTTTCATGCGCTTCAATGATGTGACGAAGGGCAAAGGCATTCCGGCCCAGGGACTAGGGTTTTAATATGTGCTTGAGTATTGTGAGCATCAGTCGACTGGGTTTGCAGAGTCAAAATGAAGGAATATGTCTATAGCGAAACAGGGTCGCAATCCGGCTGTGACGAGGTGGAAGGATCAAAGACGTCGACGCCATTATTCTGCGCGACCAAATATCCTTGCGCTGTAGCCTGTAGCCTGTAGCTGGGAAGTTGGTGTTGATGCCAGGGATTAATTACCGTGGACGAACGAGAGGAGGGAATGAGGAACAGGCAACAAGATCCAACAGACGAGCACAGAGCCGGCAAATAGCACCTGCAGGTCTATAATTTGTCTGGTTGCAACGAAGATGTACAACAAATTGAGCCGGCATCCATGCAGAGAAGGGGGGGAAAGGTGCCAGCTAACAGTCTTTGCTTAAAGTCGGTAATCCGCAAAAGTTCAGTGGTGCTTCGCTCGTCGGCATCGTCACGCAGAAATAGAAGACGCAATATCCAGATAGCCGAGTCTTCTGGTATGCCGGTCGAGAGCTCAAGGACTCAATAGGAATAATAATGATACGGGATTGTTCACTTGCTGGCCGCTGCTTGCAAAGCCTCGGTGGATAGTATCACCACATCGTCTTACACGACGACCCTGCGGTTGCCACTGGTTCACAAGTGGTATCGCAAAAGTCTTGGCCTGCCAATCCTTTTCGTGCTGCATCCCGATGGTGCGGCGAATGTCTTTAAACGCAGCACACATGTTGCCATTCATTGCTTAAGCCTCTTTCTTTTTTGGGTCTGGGCCGTCACTTTGCTGTCGGAACAGCATTTTCGCACATGCATGTTTCACGAGTCGGGGGATAAAGAATCAGCGGGCAGCCTATGAATTATGGAGGAATCTCGGCGCCGACAAAGAGAGCACCATCCATCTGCATTTAATGTATTCCATCTGTGGATTGGATGACTTCGCAATGCATCTCCAAATGATTGGGACAATGAAGCTGGGACAAAATCATACCGCCACGAAAAATGGCCGCGGAAGAAGCTCTGCATGCTTGGACATAATAATTATTATCTGGGTACCCGGGTCCCTGTCCTACCAGACTGCTCCAGCCAGCTTCAACCTGCTCCTTCCCTCCACTACAGAATTCACTGCTTCCCCATACCCATCCTGCCAATCAGACACCGTGTTCCTTACGTCAGCGCCGCTCGGGAGGCAAGCGCTAGCTCCAACATTTTTGGGCGTGCGTGCCATGCAAACGCAGCTGAGGCGGCGTCTCAACCCGAGCTTGGCTTCGAAGCGAGAGAGTTCACGACGACCCTTCGCATATGCCTGTATCCTGACAGCTCGCGCAAAGGCGACACGGTCAGATCGGGTTCTCTGTAACGCGGGGTGCGAGTCTAGTATCTTTCTCTTTTGCTTTATTGGCTCAGTCGAGTCAATTGGCTAACCGTGCAAACCGTTCGAAGGCGCGTTTGGATCTGCATCTGCGTTGGTCTTTGCGCTCCAGCTCAATCTCATCTCACTCAAGCTTCACCTTGACTTTTTTCACGCTCATTGGCACAACACCGATATCTCCTACCAACGTGCCACTGTCTTGCCTGGATAATACAAGGAAACTCATTTCATCGACGACACTCCTTCATCAACGAATCTGACGCACCGCGCCAGGGCGGCTTCGAACCAAAATGGAACAGCAGAATCAAGACGGCCAGGATCACACCAGCACTGATGTCGGCGCATTGCCTGCTGCGCAAGACCTGGGCCACAACGGCAACGTGCCGACATTCGACCAGAACCTGCTTCAGTCGGCGAATCCTGAGGCAATGGCGGCTATGATGGGTGGCCAACCGTTCATCCCAGATCCCAGCCTAGGCGGTGATGCCATGCCCATGGGAGACGCTTCATATCTCTTGCCCATGATGATGGCAAACGGCGGTCCCATAGAGATTCCCCCCAACACAGTGTCAGCCGGTAAGTTGCGACTGCTGCCTCGCCTGCACAGAAGCTCGTTGTTCCATTCTTCGTGTGTTGGCATTTTCTTACAAAGTGAATCACAGATGATGTTGCGCTATACGACAGACAAATTCGGCTTTGGGGCATAGCAGCTCAGCAAAAGATCCAGAATGCTCATATTCTCCTCATCACCATGCGCGGCCTGGCCAATGAAGTTGCCAAGAATCTCGTACTCGCGGGTGTTGGATCCATCACTCTCTTAGACGGATCTCCCGTCACAGAAGCCGACTTTGGTTGCCAATTCCTCCTATCCGAAGTCGGCGACAGCTGCATCGGCCAGAATCGCGCAGAGGCTGCGAGCCATGCGCTTCGAAAACTCAATCCTCGCGTCCAAGTACACGTAGACCCGGAAAGTGTGACAGCCAAGGGTCCAAGCTATTTCGCGGCATACGACGTTGTCATTGCCACTGACCTTGGCCCAGATACGTTCAATATCATCAACACAGCCACCAGAATAAACGGTCGACCATTCTATGCTGCTGGAACCCACGGATTCTATGGTTTCATCTTCAGCGACCTCATTGAGCATGATTATGTCATTGAGCGCGAGGCTGGCAAAATTGCCACCACTCCCAAGCAAGAATCTCGCACCCGTTCTGTCGTCGATGTCAAGACCAAAACTGAGGGCAACAAAACCATCGAGTCCGTCACCAAACGCGAGCTCTACTCCACCTGGTTCCTGGCAAGCGATGTTGCTGTTCTACCTCCAGAATACACCACCTCGAAGCGACGACTAAAATCCGTTACTCCTGCACTATCCTGTCTGCGAGCCCTTTGGGAGTTTAAGCAATTGCAAGGAGGCAGATTGCCGAGTAATCGGGAGGACTTGAAGCTGTTCACGCAGATCGCAACACAGAAGCATAAGGCGCTGAGTTTGCCTAGCGAAACGCTCAAGCCAAAGTTCCTGCGAAGCTTCCTCCAAAATTTGGGCAGCTCGATCGCACCCGTGACAGCTATATTGGGTGGGCAGCTCGCCCAGGACGTGATCAATGTTCTCAGCCAGTCCCAGCAACCCATTCAGAACACCGTAATTTTCGACGGCAACACAATGGAAGCTCTAGTGTACCCCCTTCACCCTGAACTAGCTCTCGGCGCCAGCTTGCTCTCCGTTCCGGACGCTGGGGCGCCAAACTCACTGGGCGGCGGAGCTGGTGTTGGCAGCGATGTGCCCATGTATGGCACCAACGATGTCATGTACCAAAACATGGGCAACTTGCCTGTAAACAATGTACCCATACATACTGCTCCTATTCAAGATCCTGCCGCAGCGCCTTCCCAGCAGGCACCCGCTCAACCACTACCCGATCAAGGAGCCCAAGCTCAAACACAAGGTGAACCCCAAGTATCTGGTCAACCATCTACGCAGCAAGCCGAAGACCAGAGCAAAGAACCTCATCCAACGTCCGGCGACACGCAGCCTCAGCCATCGGGCGCATCACAGGACCAGCCTTCATGATTATCAAGCCATACTTGCATGCCTCCCTCCACACAGGAAACAAGCTAATCTCCTACATCAAATCGTGGATAGCAAAACCTAGACTAAAAACATAGAACCATTTGTAAGAATACTCAGAGCCATTGGCGGTGGATATCGGCCGGACATGGGAACCAAAAGGATAGGGAAATGCTTTTGCTAGGATACATCGAGGAAAGAAGTATCCATTTAATGATACCTGAGTCTGTTATATTTCAGTGCCAATGCGCAGTGTGTCGTGGATGAGCTCGATGTGATGTGAGTGGTATTCTGGAAGCCTGGGGCGTGCATGTATTCAGAGCGGCCATCAGCGACAACTACCCTACAGAACTTGACATCATCGCCAGACTGGCAGTTCAGGCCACATAAATTATCTTACTGAAGAAACACCTCTTCTCATATAATATAACATCATGCCCGATGCTGACAAATTGAAGCTGCTCTGCTGGGAGAATTTCCACATTGTGCAAATTAACACAATTGTCAGAGATCCACCATAACAATCCCGCCGACTCCGGCAACCTGCAGCGAACACTGACGATCACGAAAGACACCACCACGACGATCTATTACTCATCACCTCCGCAAATCGCCCTCTTCACGTTTTATCCACCATAGCCGCCGTATCGATCGCTAAGCAAACATTCATCACCAAGATTTCCCATCCCACATTCCCGCATTTTTTTTTTTTGGTTCACCACAACAAAAAAAGTAGAAGTAGCTTCCGGTCTATCGATTCCCACTGCCCGAGGCTAGTCATCTAGATCGCATCCCTCGGCCCCAAATTTAGCTCCCAAGCTTTCCCACCTCGCCTGCCCAACCTTTCCATATCTTCATTTTTTTTTTAATTTTACTTTTCCCCCAATGACATCAACCCCTCCTCTCATGCCGGAGCACCCCGCTCTCACAAACGACACCTCGATGCTCACCCGACGTTTCGGCAAAGAAGTCACGAATTACTTCGCGGGGAGCCGTCTGAATCGGTACTCGTTCCTGCGGTCCGATTTCGCCTTTTTGAGGAAAGCTGCTACGAGTCCGCAGGCGCGATTTATTGCATTGGATGATTTGAATCCGCTTGTATTGGATAAGAAGAAGCTTGCGCTGCTGAACTATCAGGATGTGAAGGGCGTGATTGGGCAGAATCCGTTTGGGCAGAGCGACAAGGAGCGCATCGCGGCGTACGACTCCACCAAGGCTGCGGATGTGCTGGTTGTGTTTTTTGGGGACCACGACCGTGGAGGGCGATGCTGAGAGCGATGTCGAGTGGGAGACGGAGCAGCATGGACCGGTGAGGGGACGACCGTACTTTGCGATTGATCTGTCGCGGAAGAAGGGGGATAAGGAGGCGAGGGAGGCGTGGCTGAAGAGTCAGGAGGAGAAGGGGCTGTGGATTGCTACGGATACGAGGGCTTTGACATTACATTCTGAGGCTGGTGAGTTTCTCATTCTGCTATCTCTATGTGATTTGTGATGCAATGTACATTTGCTGACCTATTTGATGAACAGCGTCTATGTTTGCGCAGGCCCGCTCCATCATAGACTGGAACACCCGCAACGTTTTCTGCGCGGGTTGCGGCCACGCCAATCTCTCCGTGG
This sequence comes from Periglandula ipomoeae IasaF13, assembly GCA_000222875.2. NCBI lineage: Eukaryota > Fungi > Ascomycota > Sordariomycetes > Hypocreales > Clavicipitaceae > Periglandula > Periglandula ipomoeae. Next base: position 40,485 of record AFRD01000278.1, read on the forward strand.
AAGCAGGCTACAAGCGCGTCTGCCCACCAAGCGACCTGAAGGGCTCAGAAACCCCCGTCGAGAGACCAGATTGTCCCACCCGTCACGGCGTATCCAACATCTGCTTCCCCAGGACCGACCCGACCATGATTGCGGCCGTCGTGTCCTCCGACGGCAAGCGCATCTTGCTGGGCCGCCAATCCCGCTGGCCGCCGAACTGGCACAGCGTTCTCGCGGGCTTCCTTGAGCCAGGGGAGTCTGTCGAGGAGGCTGGTCGGCGAGAAGTCTGGGAGGAAGCGGGTGTAAAGGTGGGACGCGTGGTGGTGCATTCTACGCAGCCGTGGCCGTATCCGTCTAGTTTGATGATTGGGGGATGCGGAGACGATTAATCTCAATGATAAGGAGCTGGAGAGCGCGAAGTGGTTTACGGTCGATGAGGTGAGGACAGCGCTGGCGCAGACGTCCGGGTCTATGACGGTGCCGCCGCCAAAGGAGTATAAGGAGGGCGAGCTAAGGGTGCCGCCGCCGCAGGCGATTGCGAATAGGCTGATGATGGCTGTTGTGGAGGGGTATTTGACGGGGAATGCGAAAATCTAGATTTGGCGTTGGCATTGACATTGTGATTGGAGTTTTGGTTTTGACGGCTTATGATTAGACGTGGTGAGCATTATATAGGCGGTGCAGTGGATGTGTTTCGCTATATTTAAACATTTTAGAAGATGATACGCGATGTAGAAACAATAGTATATTTCGCATATTTACATGTCTACAAACTTCATGCCGTCCATGACCGGCGTGGGAAGCTTCTCTACTCTTCCCCTTTCATATCTCGCCAGCCATACTGCATCCTCGTTGATCACCTCGAGAGCTTCGCGAACTTCCTCGTTCTTCTCAAGCACATCGATGAGGAGGTCCACAATGTCGTCGAACATGATGGCTTCCACGCGCACATACGAGACTATGGCCGTGAGCAGCTTCACTACTGCTTCCCACATTTTCACTGGTGGGGCGTGCTGGCCGAGGCTGCCGGCCGGCGATTCTCGTGCTTCTACCACTTTTCCTGTCACGCCCAGCCCGTCTGCGGATCGAATCGGGATCATTATACCCTTGGATTGTTCGAGAGTCTTGCCACTTCTTTTGGGTTGGGCAGTGTAGTGTCTTCCATTCTCGGCCTGTTTCTTGACCTTGAAGCACCAGTCCCGTAGCCAGTCTGACCATTCCGTCCTGAATCGTGTGCTCAGAAAGTCCCCAGCTGCTTCGCAGAGCCCGCACAACGCATGACACGCTTCGACACTGATGAATGGTTCAGGATCTCGCAGACGTTCGATGACGACGGGCCATATGGCGTTCACGAGGGGTAGGAAGCTGTCTTCGTCGCCGCCGAGGATGGTTGATGCCGTGGCCAGGAGCTCCAGGAGTGATCTCCGTAGCTTTGGCGTTGGAGATGTGAGATAATGCTGCATAAGGTTTGCGATGCGAAGGAGTAATTTGTACGTCGGCGAGTTAGGAGGCTTTTCTGGCTCGGGGGGCGGTTGCTGTTCCTCGTCCCCCTCCTGTGACGTTTCGGTTTTCCAGGGTTCCTTTGGATGATCCTTGACTTCGGCAAAGGAGGCTTCTTCCTCTTCATCGCGGATGTGCCTGGCTTCTCTGTGCTTGAGCTCCTCCAAGAGGTCATCTATGCTTGGGATTGGCTGGGGCTTTTTCTTGTGATCATGGATGGTTTGCTCTGCGCTTGTTAGCAATCGCTTGTCATTACGAGACGCTTGGTCGACGATTTCCTTGAGGACAGAAAAGAGGTTCTCGGCCAACAATGTGTATCCGTGGTAGTTCTCCAGCGCGGCAAGGATGGACTCGACCACATCGTTCAGGTACGGTATCAGTCCTGGGCCGGAGAGTCGGATCATCATCATGAGAACTTGCATTGATGCAGGGGAGACGTCGAGCGAGTTCAGCCTTAACGACACGGAGTTGACCATGTAGTCCACGTTGTTGATGATTAGATCGGATACGCTTGAATAGTCGCACGACAAGGCTATACAGTTCAAGGTGGCAATGACGTGCTGTTGCAGGAGCTGGTTGTCGGAGCCTAGAAACGTGACAACTGGGAACAGAATGTCAACCAGATCCGGTCTGAACGACATTCCTCGACTCTTGGCAGAGCCTGCTACAACCTCCAACGCGATCGCTTCCAGTTGCCAGTCTGCTGGGTCAGAGTCCACATGAGACCCGAGGATCTGGACTGAGTAAGAATAAAGATCTTCAGAGACAAAGTCGACGTCGTCGGAAGTGTCGCCCATAATGGACAAGTCCAGAAACGCGTCTGAGTCCGCATTTGATGTCTTCACTGCCTTGACCAGTTCATGGCACAGCCAGAAAGACGCAATTTGGTCAGTCGATTCGGACTCGCGCACGTGTTCCATCATACTGTCGGCGAGGGCAGCTTTCAGAGATGATGAGCCAACACGGCTAACCAGACCAATGAATTCTTTCCTCAATGACCGTTGGCTCTCATTAGACATCAATACCGGCGCAAAGGTCTGTTCCGCTGATAGGTCCTTACTATTCTGAGAACCATCGAGCAGCTGTAGGTGTGTTGTTGGCTGTGCTTGTTTCGAAGCCTGCATGAGGGAGACGATGCTGTCGCGCAGCGCAGTGCCAAGTGATTCTTCCAAGGTGGACGACTCTATGGCCAGGTTTTGCATCAAATCTATTCCTCTGGATAGATTATGCACAGCATTCTTCTTCACATCCTCATCGCTCGACTGCATGATACGTGGCAGGCTTGACATCCAGCTGTATACAGCGGTCTTGACTGTGTCGCCTAACTCGGGGTAAATCGCCGCCAAGTGGCGCAAGCTGGTTTGTGTAGATACCGCAGCCATGTCCGTGTTAAGACTATTCTCATGCAAAATGATTGCAGTCTCAACCAAAAGTGTTGTGCAATTAGCCAGAGAACTATGACATTCATCCAGGAGTGAGATGCAGAGTCTTTCCAGTGCATCGCGGACAATTGGTGAATCGTGTACCCGTAGTTTCATCATACTTGACAATGCAAGCTTGACTTGAGATGAAGTGGCTATCAGCCATGCTGTTGTTAGAACTTTGCCCTTATCAGAATCTTTTGTCTCCTGAGATTCCTCGTTGTCCTCCGGTAGGATAGATCGTGTTCTCAAATCGCCGAGTACCTTGGTCAGCACAATCTGGACGACTGAAAGACTTTTGGCCAACACTGCTGCTTTATGGTGGTTTGGAGAAGAAAGGAGCTTGGTCAGAGAGGAGACCACTCCTGGAAGAAAGTTCGCCAAGGCAGCCTGATCGCAAAGTGCTGTGTACAGCGCTTGGAGAACATCTAATGCTTCTGCCTGTATCTGGGGGCTGGCACCACCAGAAGCACCATCAAGCATCACCGTGATTCCGTGGCCCAATGCGGGCATCGCGTCCTCTTCGACTAGTCCTGCCATGGCATTGGCTGACGAACCTGCAGTCTTCAGAAGAGATTGCAGGGTGTGAAATGCTTCCAACTGCAGCTCCTCCGGAATATCATGGCCGGTCTTCTCTGATCCAGGAACCCGGTCAATGATGAATACTAGCAAGCTGAAAATCTGCTGTACCAGTTTGGCGGAGATTTTGAACTTCCAGCCATTGTGGATGAGAATCTGAAGACACTTGAGGCAGCTTTCGGTAAGGCGGGCAGGATACTGGTCTATTTGGCGGAAGATATGATACAGCGGGAAAAAAACATATTCAGCAAGCTTTTCATCAAATGCGGGCGGATTACTTTGGATTTGTTGGTTGAGGATTTCCAGTATCTGGTCTGTGAGGCTCTGAAGCTCTCGAGTAGCATCCGGACCCTGGGCCTCACGAATAGCCAGTTGGCTGATTTTGACGCAGCATGGTTTCAGCTTGTGCGAGTTAGCAAGACGAACTACGTCAAGTAGGATAGTCCATGGAGCGAGCCAAGGCTTACCTTTTGAAACAGTTCATTGCGCTCTGAGCTGGGCGGTTGCTTGTCCATTGCCGCAGCTTGTCAACGGTTGGACGATTGGGTTTGCGACATGACACTTCGACCAGTCGTCGTGTGTGCAGGCTGCTGAGAATAACCGTCACAGAGCTAGACAACTGATCCAAGAAGATTGCATTGAACCAGTGACGACCAGGACCGTTGGAGTGTGGATATCACGAAATCGAAGTGGACCGGGTTGCCTTACTTTCACGATCGCCATTTATGGAGCTTGGTGGTTTTACAGTGCTGAAAGAGCGACACACTGTAGGGGGTAGAGATCAACAACACAGTCACGGTCTTCGTCCCTTTCATAAGCCAAATAAAGCGAGATTCTCGAAGGACACCTGAATATGTATATGTTATCTTCGCCAAATAATGCTTTTGTAGATAGCTAATGCACAAAAATTGCGCACAAAGCATTGAATTACACTGTTCTCTTTGGGCACTTCAAGTGGACGAGGTACTCAGAATGCTCGTCGCCTTGCAGACAGAGCGGGGGCTCCATAAGACTGTATATGCACTGTGCTCCAATTCGACGACCCAAATGCGGGCAGCTCCAGTCGGAGCATATAAGCTGCTGACGAGCTTCACCGAGACACGGTCTCCCCTTGCGAACATCTCTCAGCAATAATTGAGCACCATCATGGCATCGAGCGCATCATTCCAAGTCACTGT
>AFRD01000277.1:0-45393 GCA_000222875.2 Periglandula ipomoeae IasaF13
ATACAATACAATAAAATACAATGCATTACTAAAATAAAGTAGTAGTAGGCTATGTAAGCTTGCTCGCGGGCGCAATTGGTGGTGCCTTGGGTTGCCAAGATGCCCCGCCTCTAGCTTATTCTAGACTCCATCCGGAGCAAATCTGATATTAATTTATCGGGGTGGTTATTGGCCTGATGGAGCATGGTCCGGAACATAGAAAGGAGCCGGTTTGCCATTTCTTGACCACAGACAGCACTCGTAACAATGATTTTAAGTTCCTTGAGAGAGGGATCCGTCCGACTGGGAAAAACGATGCATGTGACAAGAGGGCAAGTGTGCAACATTTTGTTGTCATACAACTGGAATCGGCCACAGATGTCCCCGGGAAAGTCATACGCTGGGGCAGCCGGTGCACTCAGGTAGTGAAGGACCGAACCGAACTCCGTGTCAGATGGCCATGTCGTGCTCTTGGCCACCACATCATCCCAGTCTACCGTATCGCCCGTCATGGTACGGATGTGCTGTTGCTGAACCCAGTGAAGCAAATCGCTCGCTGTCCAGTCGGGCTGTAAAGGTACTCGGACCGGAATGTAATTGATGCAGCAACCGATCATCTTATCAATTCCATCCAAAGCCAAGTGACGGTTTCGCACCAACTGCAGGAATAACACATCCTGCCTCTGGGCCTGTCGCGCAAGACACATGGCCCAAGCTGCTTTAGCTACTGTGGCCATAGTAAAACCTTCTACAGGCTCGGGCAAAGGGATATCGCAAGAGCTTGTCACAAGTCGTTCGGTACGTGACCGGTCTGTCATTCGGATGTACTCATGTTGTGGAAAAAGATATGTCATCGATGATCCTTGCAATACGTCTCGCCACATTTCAAAGACTTCTGGTGTGTTCTGGGCGATACGTCCCAGCACGAAGTCAGCGTAGTCAAGTGTTAGTACTGGCAACGACGGTTCCTCTTCCAATGCAGAGCGCCAGTCCGCCATCATGCGCGTTACTGCAACACCATCGAATTGAGCACGCTGAAGTCTGAGCAGCGCGGAGAGGCAGCCACCTTCTTTGTTCAGTATCAATACTAACTTAGCATGGGGGACTCCAAATTCTGCTGCGTTCTTGGCTGCTTCCCGACAGAAAAACTCAATAACTGTGGAGAGCTCAGCTTCATTGGATTGAATCTCCTGCGACGGCAGATCGAAGTCGCGGAGAGTTAGCTGCACGTACGCATTTTGAAAAGGAATGAACACTGTGCGGAAAATTGAGTGTTGTTTGACTAGTCGAGAAGCGGCTGATTTGAGGGCTTCAGAAGCAATAGGTCTGGAGAAATGAAGACCGATGAAAGCGTCATGATCAGAAGCAAGGGCCATCTGCTGGTAATATGTTGTCGGGACAATATGGGTAATCTGATCCTCCTGAAGATGCCACTTAGTGCAAATCTCGGGCAAGAACGACGCAAGTGGATTTGGTATAGGAGGTTCTTTGAGCGGCCCCTGTTTACTGTGCTGTCCTCGGTCCAAAAGTAGAGCCAAGTCGGATAATCGTGAATGCTGGAAAATGATCGGAACGGATACCTCCCATCCACATCCGCGAGCTGCGGTTGCAAAGGTCATGGCCGTAAGAGAGTCTATTCCAAGTCTGAACAAATCCTCATCCAATGGAATGGTATGAGATGGTTTATGTAGAACCTGGCCCACAAGCTCTTGCAGCTGGGCCTCCACCGCCGTAGATGCGACTCGGCGCGAAACATTTGCCGCAATATACTCCTCTAGTTCATCATTAGACAAAGACGCTACGCAGTCTTGCAGTAGCTTTCGATCGGCTTTGCCTGTGGAAGCCTTGGGCAAGTGAGCTAGTGGCAGTATGAAAGATGGAATCATGTATGTTGGCATGGTCTCACGCAACCTAGAGAAGGCTGCCCTGACCGATTCTGCAAATGCCGACGATGGTGGGGGAATAACGTTCCCAGTCTTTGTGGGAAAGGAACCAGCTTCATCTTTTTGCAAGATAAGAGCAACCAGGATCGCTGTATCTGATCTCTTCACAACTAGGACAATTACTTGGGATCCAGGGAAGACTTGCGATACTTGGGTCTCCACCTCGCCTGGCTCAACCCGCTGCCCTCTAACTTTTACCTGGTCATCCTTGCGGCAAAGGAATGTAAGGAGGCCGCTGCTCACATCTTGTCGAACCAAGTCGCCAGTCTTATAAAGTCGAATGGACGATTCATGACCGCGGAGGTTTAAGAGCCAAGCAGGAGGGCTCACGAAGGCGGCGGCCGATCGCTCCGGATCTCGAAAATACCCTCGGCCCACGATTGGTCCTTCCAACACCAATTCTCCTATTGCGCCTGGCGGTGCCAGTAAGTTATGGTTGTCACGGTTCACGACCCAAGCCACGCATCCGCTGGGCCGCCCTATATATCGCGGGTTGTCAGAAGAAGTCAACGGCTCAGTCACAGTACTGATCACGGTGCACTCGGCGGGACCGTAGCCTTGGATGAGGCGTACCCTATCACACCAAGTTGTTATGTCAGTCGATGAAAGTGCTTCACCAGCAAGGACCAATGTCTGCAGGTGTGCAAAGTCCTGTGGCCTGAACAGTCGTGCCACCGTGGGTGTCAAAATGGCCCAGTTCACCTTCATTCGGTTCGCAGTTTGCACTAGATTGTCAGTTCGTTCCTCCTCTGAAGGAATACACACGCAACCTCCCACTCGCAGCGTGAGGAGAATGTCCATCACAGGAATATCCCAAGCGTGCGATGAGAACTGCAAGACACGAGATGCAGAGTTGATATGCAAACGGGCTGCTAGACATTCTGCAGCCGTGGATAAGCTAGAATGCTCGATGATGGCGCCTTTGGGTTTTCCTGTCGATCCAGATGTGAATACCAAGTAGGCTGCATTATTCTCTTTCAAAAAAACATTTTGCCGAGTATGCTGCTCCGTTATTTGAACCCCTTCGGCCAGCCAATCCCCGAGTTCAATCATGTTTTTCGAAAAGCTTGTGGCTTTGGACCTGGTCTGCGCCGAAACGATAATCATAGGAGGACTTATAGCAATAAATATAGTGCGAAGTCGCGCTACGGGGTGTGAAGAATCCATCAATACAAAGGACGAGCCAGACTTCAGGACTGCAAGCATAGCCACAGGAGTCCAGCGAGTCTTTTCGAGTAGTATTGGAATGGTGACCTCGGGCCCGGCCCCTTTGCGGATGAGTTCCTCAGCCAATACTGAACATAGCCCGTCCAACTGCCTGTACGTGAAGTTCCCGTCCCATGAGCAGACAGATTGAGAGTCTGGGGACCTGAGACACTGCTGATGAATTGTGCCATGTATGAAGTCGTTCAGTGGAGGTGCCACGCAGCGATTTTGTGCGTATGTATTGTTCATTTGCTCTTCATCTAAAACTTGCAGACCGCTGAGGAGCCGATTGGGTTGCTCGAGGATTTTCTGTAGGACAAACCGGAAGGTTTTGGCAATAGTTTCAGCAAAGATCGCGCTTAGCCATGACGTATGGTATGACAGCTGCATTTGCATCTTGTCTGCGCGGTTGAGAATATTCAACGTGATAGGGTACTGTGGCAGAAACAAATTTTCCGATTAGAATACACGGTCTCAAATTTGAGGAATAGCGCAAGGGTAGAAGAATTACCTACCTCTGATCGACTTTGAATGCCATCGCCTATCAAACTCAGGGCAGATTGCTGCTGGGCGAGTTGTATTTCGGGCTGATCATTGAAGACTGTGATCAAAGTGTTAAATAAATCCCCCGCAGATGACCCTATGGAATGAAGCGTTTCGACTAGCGGTTGATGCTGATGGTCCAAACTGCTTATGAAGCTCTCCTGATATTTATACATCATCGATAGTAGTGACTGATCATATGCAAGTCCGACACGGGCTACGAGCATATTAAATAGTGGACCCACAATATTGTGGACGTTGGCCACGGACGCATGGCGCCCCGAAGTCATGTAGCCAAAACAGACCTCGTCTGTTGCAGTATAGCGTTGGACGATTATGGCCCAAACTATATGCAGCACGACGGTCATTGCAAGCTTATACTTCTCGCAGAATTGAGTCAACTTAACAGTTGACTCCAATTCTAAATTGACTGCCCCAAAATATTGTCGATCCTGTACTGTCCGGTCCTTTACAGCAGGAAACAAGCAACACGTTGCTCCTTGCAAATATGACTTCCAATACTCTTCTGGAGACCTCTGCGAGCGACTGTTTTGTAGGTATGAGATGTATTCATGGTAAGCTGGCGGCTCGTCCAGCACGGCTAAACGACCTTGGTAGGCCAATTCCAAGTCGCGTTTAATGATGTGCAATGAAGTCCCATCAACAAGGGCATGATGAATGCGTAGACATACCGTAACGTTGTCTGCTGACAGTCGATTAACGCGGAGATGATGTAGAGGCAGAAAGTCCTCTAATGGTCGATATGTCGTCTCCTCTTCGCCGTTGCATACGGAAATATCTGGAGAGTAGTGTTTCAGCACCACCTGGTCTAGGAAGTGGTCTTCGGAGACATTTAGGAACAGCGTACGGAGGATGCTGTGCCGGGATACCACTTGAAGCCAGGCATTATGCAGACGACTCGTATCAATCGGTGCATTGCTGACCACCCTCCACTGGACAATCTCGTCATAGTGATCAGGATTGCGCGTGTGGCTCATGAGTATTCCTTGCTGTACGGGGGAGCATGGATAAATTCTCTCGACAGCTTGTCCAAGCTGGCTTTGAACACGCTCCATATAGACCTCAAGTTTGCCCTCAGGGTAGAAGGCAGGTGCCTTCTCCTCCATCATGCCAGACTCATCGTCCTTTGAAGACGACACATTTTGCTGCGTCGCCGTTCGTCCCAGCGCCAATTTTCGAATCGTCCGCTTTTCAAACATGTCTTTTACTGTGATGTTGATCCCTGCCGCACTGCACTCCGCAGCGACTTGCATGCTTGAGATGGAATCTCCCCCTAGGCGGAAAAAACTATCATGCACGCCAAAAGTGTGTGGCTCAACATGAAGAATGTGAGCCCAAATGGTTTGTAGCTCGCGCTCCATTGCAGTAGACGGAGCTACCTTTCCCGTTGAAACGTATTTCATCCAGTCTTGTTGGAAGAGAGAGGTGAGATGCTGCTTTATTGCCTTTCGACCAACTTTCCCGCTCACCTCGCGCGGAAACTCTGAGACTGGTACGAAGAGATCTGGCACCATGTAGCCGGGAACCCTATCCCGCAGAGCTAACTCGGCGGCATTCGCATCTGCGATGAATGAAGAGTCTTTGGGAAGTATAGCCAGGCCACCAGATGTTGTTTCCAAGTCTTGTTGATCCAACATGGCCGATTGGGCTAATACCAAGGCAACTAGCACAGTAGATTGGGTACCAGGTATTTGCACAATGTCAACAACAACCTGATGCGCACCCGCAAAGCACCTCTCAACGTGATGCTCAACGTCAAGGAGCTCCAGTCGCTGGCCACGGACTTTGACCTGAGAATCCTTGCGCCGTAAAAAGCTAATGGATCCATCGCTGTTGTGCCTGACAATGTCGCCAGTTCGGTAAATGCGGCCCTGAGCAGGGCCATCTCTGAAGGCTTTTAACCAGTCTGGAAGAGGCACAAAAGCAGCATTCGTCTTCTCCGCATCGTCAAGGTAACCTTGGCTCAGAATAGGGCCCTCAATAATCAGCTCACCCTCTGCCCCAATGGGAACAGGGAGGCTGTCCGAATGTTCTGCGTCCACAATCCAGCCAACGCCTCCGGTTGCGAAGCCTATGTTTTGGGGATCTTTGGTATCTGGACTCACGGGATCACTAACAAACGCAATGACACTACACTCAGTTGGACCGTATGCGTTCAATAACCGCGCATGAGATGCCCAGCGGTCGATTATGACTTGATGCAGGCGCTCACCTCCTTGCATCAATGTTGTTATCGTCGGCACAGAAGTGGGATCAAGTAATTGTAAAACCGAGGACGGCGATGCGGCCCAGTTGGCCCTCAACTCAACTATACTCGCTGCTAAGTGGTTGTCGCGGTCGTGCAAAGATGGAATACATATACAGCCGCCCGCCAGAAGAGTGAGAAAGTGCTCTACAATCATGAGGTCAAAGCTGTACCCGGAGAATTGGAAGACGCGTGACTCGGCGGTGATGCCCAAACGATCTATCATGGGCCGTGAGTTGGTCATGAACGCTTGGTGATCAATCACCACAATCTTGGGCATGCCGGTAGTACCTGACGTTGCTATGCTGTACATAATATCGGACTCCACCGTAGAGCATGTCTGTGACGCTACCGTAGCATTACTGAGTGCACCCTTGTCGATGCCCAGAACAGCGGCCATTTCAAGTTCTGCTGCTTCACTATACAACTCTCCAGATGTCAAAACTAGCACAGGCCGAACTGCAACACTAATCTCGCGAAGATGTTGAGCCGGCTGAGAAATATCCAGCGTCATGAATGCAGCTCCTGCTTTAAGAACGGCAAGCTGAGCTACCACCGTCAGCCACGACTTGCTGAAATAGAGAGCAACGACTTGATTTGGCTTCGAAATATATGTTCGTACAAGGCCAGCTAGTTTCTCTGCGCGGTTTTCAAGCTCTCCATATGTGACATCACCGTCCCAGGCGTGAATAGCCGCTGCATCTGGTCGCGCCCGGCACTTTTCTTGAATCACCTGTTGCGCACGAATCCCTTTTGGATGAGGAGGAAGCAATGTGGTGTTCCAAGCTTGCAATTCTAGCCAGTCTGAGCCACTTAATTTGTCGAGGCCTCCTATGTTGTCATTTACAGATTCTGTGGAGTGAACCTGCGTGAGGACATGTTCGAATTGAGACAATATGCGATGCATTTGTCGGTCGTCCACCATAGCATTATCATAAATTGCATTGATTTCGACAATTTTGGGAAACAACTTGCATCTCAATGTCAGCGCATGGCTGCTAAAAGAGGTCATATCGGATAAGAACTCGTGTTGGGTAAACCAAGACCCTACGACCCTGTCAGGTCGGTCGGCCTCGACAGCGAGCACTGTCTGGAAGTTGCAGGCCGCAGCAGCATTTGGCCCCAACTGCATGATTCTGTGAGCCCCGAAATGCACAAATCTGCTTTGCTCCACTAAGGTGTACTGTAACTCTTCCAGTGCTTCCCCTAGCTCTCCATCTGGATCGATGGATATCCGAAGCGGAGTGCAAGCAAGCGTAGGACCTAAAATGGATTCAATGTCTGTGACGGGTGCAGCTCGACCGGAGGAGATCAACCCGAAGATAACATCTCTGCAGCCAGTGTACATGTAGGTTGTGATGGCCCAAGCTAACTGAATTTCCGTTGCTAATGTCACGTTGCGTCGCGCGGAGTCGACTAAAGGGACCGATACTGTCAGTGACGCGCAAGGCTGAGGTTTGTAATCGAGACAAGGCGGCGCCGGAAAGTGTACTGGATTTGCGTCTTCCAATTCCGCTCGCCAGAATGAGGCAGCTGAAGCCGCAGAATTCATCATGTAATTCACATAGTTTTTCAATGGAGGTAGACGCCTGACCGAAAGCTCTCGATACGCCAAGTCAAGTTCATCGATCAATATAGGCAATGACCAGCCATCGTATAACGCGTGATGCATGGCGACATATAATCGATCGTTAGCGAGATGTGACTGTATCAGGGGAAGCCCCAAGCCAAATGAAGCACGAGAGAGATTAGTGATGTCATCGTCGCTGAGTTCGTTGTTCTCTGTCCAACATGGCGGCCCCTGTATGACGACTTGATAACAGTCACCTGTATCTACTTGAATAAGACGTGTCCGGAGCATGGCGTGGCCGTTGAAAGCAATGTGCCATGCCCTCTTTAGCCGACCCCTATCAATGCCGCCATTTAGGGTAAAAGATAATATCGCAACATAGGCATTACTATTGTGAGCAGTGGATGCTATCAGACTTTGCTGTAAGTGGGTGCAAGGATATATGTCCTCGATATCTGCCTTGCTTACCCCACATTGCTCACTCGCGGTTTGGATGAGCAGTTCGGGGTCCTTGACTAGAGAGAAAGGAGTCGTTTCTTCCGTTACCAAGGGTATTGGCCCGCTACTGGAAGTTGGAGTCGACGCTAGAGACAAGTCTCTCAATGTCGGATGATTGAAGATATCCTGATACGCAATGGAACGTATCCCTTGTTCCAGAGCCAGCGCTAGAAGCTTAATTGCTAGCACAGAGTCGCCGCCCAATTGGAAGAAATTGCTGTCTAATTTAATTTGAGTATGGGGTAAGTCCAGTGTTTGGGCAAAAAGGCTTCGTAACAGTTTCTCAGTATCCGATGCCGGTTCTTCGCCTGGTCGCGTCGGCTTTCTGCTGCCGTACAAATCTTCTGGGGATAAGGAGAGAACCAATGATTTAAGACGTCTCCGATCAATCTTGCCACTTTCAGACATAGGAACATGTCTTATAGGGAGATAAACGCTGGGTACCATGTGCTTTGGTAGAGCGAGTTGCAGTTTCGACGCCGCGCTGGCTAACTTTGCCTGGAAATCTTGGTTGACTTCTCTCAGTTCCATGAGTAGAGACTTCCGGGGCTCTTCGTCATTCTCCAGCCGCTGATCAGGCAAGATCAATGCAGCCAATATGGTGCGCCCCGAGACCGGCAGTGTTTCTACAATTACTTTAGCTGCGAGTAATTGAAAATGCTGGTCGAGGTGGTATTCAATTTCAGCAAGCTCTACCCTCTGACCATGAATTTTTACTTGGAGATCCTTTCGGCCCATGAAATGCACAGCTCCGTCATCACCATAACGCGCCAGATCACCGGTCAGATAGAGTCGAGTACCTCGATTTAAGTTTGTCCGGAAGCGAGACAGCCAAGGCGGCGGTGTAACAAGAAAGGGCGTGTCTGAAGCCGAGCATGTTGGATCGTGAATATAGCCCCTTGCAACATTCGGTCCTTCAATGACAAGCTCTCCAATAGCACCCACTGGAAGCAATTTTCTATGGTCTTTGGGGTCCACGACCCAGGCAACTTGCGACGAGAAAGCTGAACCCAAGGCACGAGGCATGTGTTGGTTCGCGGGACCCGATATGCCGAGTGGACAGCATTCTGCAGGATTATATCCAGTTATAAGATTTTTTGATAACCATAACTCGATATCTGAAGCACTGATAGCCTCGCCTCCCAAACATAGGGTTTTCAATAATGGTACCTGCATTGGTCGGTACATGCGCGCTACTGTAGGTGTGAGGAAGGCCCAGGTTGCCCCAAGTTCTGTTATTGCGTGAGGTAAATTCTCCCGGCGAGCTTGCTCGGACGGTATTGCAACTGTAGCTCCCGCAACCAATGGTGTCAGTATTTCAAAGATGCTAAGATCAAAAGCATAAGATGAAAAGTGTAGGATGCGATCCTGTGGCAGGATATGTAAAGGTTCCATAGAGCTGAGTGCGCAGGAAGAGAACGACCTATGTTCCATAGTGATTCCTTTTGGGTTTCCAGTAGAGCCCGAAGTGAAGACGACATAAACCGGATCATTAGGAGACACATATGACCGAAAAACGGGCTGCTGTGCGCCTGGGTAGGCACTTTCTGTGTACAAGTCATCGCCCAATACGAAGACTGTGCCTGGAAGCAGGCTCGCTTGTTGGAAATTGCTCTGCGTAGTCAAGACGATGGGTATTTTCAACGTCTGACACATGTCCGTCAATCGACTAACAGGATAGGAAGGATCAAGGGCACAAAAGGCGCCGCCTGCTTTCATGATGCCTAGCATACCAACTGGTATCCATTTGCATCGGTCCAAACACATAGCAACGAATACACCAGGTCTAACACCGGCGTCGCGGAGCCTGTGAGCAAGATTAGACGAAAGTCGGTCAATCTCGTCATATGTGAGAGAACCGTCCCAAGACACCACAGCTTGGAAATCCGGCCGAGAGCGGCGGCTCTGTTCGATAAGATGATGAACGCATACTTCCGACGCAACAGGAGCTTTTTGATTCCACCGAGACAATTTTTGATGGTCCAAAGAGCTAAACATGTCCATGTTCGCCAAGGACTGCTGGGGTGCATCTGCAATGTAATTCAAAACCACTAGCAACGTAGCGGCGAGGTGATCAGCTTGGCCTGCTGACATGAAATGGTCTCTGTATGAAATTATACATTGCATCTCCGAAGTGAAATTAACTATACAATCGTACTATGAGGCCCGGATTAGCATTCAAATTCAGTTCAATTCAGGGCACAAGTCCAAAATACGAAGATGGCATGACTCTCTCACCTTTGCCAGCTGTTCAGCTTCTACCAAGACTCTCATTAAGGCGCTAGATTGTAGATCCTCGGAAAAACTTTCTCCGGCCCAATGGATCACGCAAGTATTGCAACGATTGTCATTTTCAATTGGAGGGACCGCAAACTTCTGGTATGACTCGGTGTGTGTGCAAATTGAATCTTGGCGAATGATGTCCAATAATGTGTCACTGACTTTGAATCGGATAGTACACGGAATAATCTCAATGGGTCGGCGAGCGTTACATGTTGTCTCAGTGACCAAGGCCTTGCGACTAATGACTCCGTAATCCAAAGAGACGTACGATCTTGCTAGGTAGGTCCCCAGGACTATAGCCCACGCCCCTTTGTAGGCGGCTGTGGCAGAGATGTCATTTTCGTCGACGAAAATTTTCAACTTGGATATCGAGCCTTTGTCGTTGACTCTTGCTGACTGAATTCTTGGTGGGCTTGAGCGTGTTGCGACCGGCCTGAAGCCCGTCAAGATGCATGGTTGATACGTGTTTGATATGGACCCCTCAGAGTCGGACGACACATCTTGGTCAGCTGTGTTCTTGTCTCCGGTCAGATCCCCGATGCTTTTGTTATGATCGATAGAAAGTGTCGGGTTCACAGCAATAGAGCTATATTTTTCCACCGGCATTGTGATAGACATGTGTGCGGTTTTGAGCAGCAATACGTAGTGTTGTTTATAGCGAGCGTTACATGGAAAGAGAGTTCGGGAACAGGACGATTAAATCAAGTTCAAGCTTGAAATGAGTTGTAAGGTAGAATACGGTGTGAGTGGGCCTCGCCACCTCGTCTTTTACAACGCAACGAGGTATTGGTTGCTCGGTCTTTGTAATTTGCCTAGAAAGTGAATTTGCATGATTGACACTTGGCTACGAATTTCGGAAGCTGAAGAGAGAGAGCCTCCCGAGAATTAATAAAAGCGTATTTTCAACTGAATACATTTGACAGTGTGCCAAAATGTCTTTACATACCGAGGTGTCACACTTAATAAGTCTGGCTTCACGACTTTTGTGTGCCTGTAGGAAATGCTGTCACTCTCAGGTCGGTATTCTGCATTATCGACTATTTTTTGCTGTGGTTAGGCGCACTGTACTCCGTACGACGCTGCGAATGTCCGCAGGGACATCGTCTGTTACACGTTCATATTTATCTATACATGTGCATCTCTGGAAGCCGGTCGCATGGCTCACGCGTATGATGTGCTGTATGGTCGGCAACAATAATCATGTATACTGCGTGACCAACCCCGTATTCGATGGTGATTTTGATTTCATTGATAAAAATCAACGACGCGGGCAAGACTAGCGCTGCTTTTCTTTAGCCCACAGTGGCAAATGGCAAGGCAAAGAGACACAAGGTACAGCACGCCAGAGTCAGTAGGACCCTGTTAAGGCGCCCGATTTGATGAATTGACAGCATTTATTTACGGTCAAATAATCAGACATCTTAGGGGGAAGCGCGCTTCGGGTAGCTGCCCAAAAATCTTCAAGTTGCCGTTTGATGATCATTTTGTATAAGAAACGGCGGCCGATCTCTGTAAATTCCGACAAAAGCCAGGCCTACCTTCTTGCTGATCCTTCATCGCATCAATTTCTTCGACATGAACTCTCAACACCAGCAGCACATCGGCACTAAACGGTTCTCTGTCAACTCGGATCCTGTGGCGGTACACAGAGCCATTGTCGAGGACGGCGTCGCCATCATCGAAGGTTTCCTCTCGCTAGGACAGGTGCAAAAGCTCAACAGTGATGTCGACGCGCCGTTGAATGCCTTTCGAAAGCAACCAAAGCCGGCCATCGCGGATGCAGAAAAGTTATGGATGGCGGACTTCGTCCCCGAGCACGTAGCCCGTGTTCATAACTTAGTTGGCTTCAGCAATGTTTTCCGTCAGGAGATTTTGAATCATGAATTTATGCATGAGATTTGTCGTCTGACCTTTATGGAGTCGGGTGATTACTGGTTGGGCTACGGGGCCGTCATTGAAAACGGTCCCGGAACAACCGAACAAAAATGGCACAGGGACCAGCCCGACTATGCGTTGATCAAACAAGGCCCGGATGCGCCCGAAGGCATGCTCAACTTCTTCACGGCCTTAACTGAGTTTAATTCTGAAACTGGACGGACTCAATATATTTGGGGCAGCAACAAACGGGTTGAACTTGGGAAGCCAGATGCTGATCATCCGGTAGTATTTGTCGGCCTCAAACCAGGCGATACGACAATTGTCAGTGGCAAGATTACACATCGAGGCAGTGATAATCTTTCGTCGGACAAATTCCGCCGCGCATTGGCATTGATAATTGTGCCCTCCGTCCTGACGCCGTTTGATGCTACGTGTCATCTTTCCCGGAAAATGGTGGAGACTATGACACCCCTGGCGCAGAGAATGGTTGGTAAGCGAAGTGTTATGATACCTGCACCAGGCACCATAGAGGCCCGAACAGGTATTTGGTGTTTGAACATGAAAGAAGTTGGAGAGCAGATGGGTTTGAAATCTAATCAACTGGGAAAAGAGGATGAATAGCGAGCGATGCTATACAAATATCGCTCTGATTAGTTAGCAGATGTGTTTTAGAGCCATGATTCATTTTCAAGATCTTGTCAGACAATCGTAGAATCCACAGCTCACGAATCTACAGAACCTTTCTCGCTAGAACGCGCTGTCAGGAGTCAGATAGGCGCGGTTTTGTGACGACTGTGATTGGTTCCCAAGGGGTAAACCTAGTCGATGGTTTATGTTGGCAGGTGTTACAAGGCGGTCACACTCTGAGGGCTCCCGCTGGAGCGACGCCTGGACGTATATTCTGGAACAACGTCCAGGCGTCGCTCCAGCGGGAGCCCACTCTGAGCGGGTGGTTTGTCACGTATGGTAATGGGTCGTAGACCGTAACCAAATGATGATTTAGATGAATCGTAATATTCAGGTAAATAATTGTGTTGAGAGCTGGCTAGCTATCTATCTAGAGAGGTAAAAAATTAGTGGTGCCTATATACTGCGGTTTCTACCCGTGGTTTACTGAACAACTAGTGAACCCTTCTAAATGTGGTCACGAAGTGTTCACTGAGCCCCGAGTGAACACTTCCCTCGACCGTCGTGTCGTCCCGACGTTGTTCCGTAACTCTTACAGCGTAGTGGGAGTGGCTCATGCAGCCTACGCGCTGACGTCGTAACAGGTTTTCGGCAGCATTGTGTTAAGTGGAGAGTTGTTGCTAGCCATGCATGGACGCAAGAGATACGGGAAGGATTGGAGATCGAAACATCATGCGTGAAGGTTCATGTCTATCCAGGTTCTTGCCTCATGATCACGTTGCGTGTCGGTTGGAGAGAATGCCTTCAAACTGTTCAAATCCTGTATAGATAGATAACGACATGATTTATTTACATATTGCACATCCACCCTTCGCCAGAACCCTTATGCCTACTGGGGTTTTTATCTGCCCGCTGCCATGCGTGTTTCATATAGTTGTGTCATTTTTGCCCCAAATTGTGCTGTGGTGGGATCCTGCCAACTGTCTCTCTGCGATATTTAGACGCCTGCAAATCAGATTAAGGTGCTGTAGGGAATGCTTACCAAATCTGCTTCAGTGATCGCCATGGTGTGGAATCTGGCTCTAATCCGCGGGCCACTGCACGGATAAGGCGAAGGATTGTTTTTGTGCACCCGGTGGCGCGATGAGGAGATTTCGCGGGTTGAGTCACAGGCTACCAAGGGTGTGATGTTGGGATTTAGGACCTGGGGATAGGAGGGCATATATTGTTGGACTATTAAGCCAAGTTGAACATTGTTGCGCAAGGCTGGTGATGAGGTATGAGAGCAGAAGGAAGCGACCCTGAGCGATGGGACTGAGTGGGGTTGATAGGCATGTGATCTTGAGTACAAGAGATTGGCCGCTGGCAACTGTTGGGCACTGATGCCATTGCAACAGAAGATCCAGTGCTTCGTCAAATTGAGGCTGTCGGTTGAAGTCGACGATCGTGACGTTGTTGACGGTGATCCTCTCTCGTTCGAGAAGGTCGTTCTGGTCTGCTAGCAGCTCATTGCTACGACGCACGGATGTCATCACCCTGGGCCGTAGGCAGGCCAGTATATAGATAGGGTAGATCCATATCTATCTATATCTACCTTTCGTCTACACTGGTAGATAGATTCGCCAGTCTGTTCACTTCTCTACTTCATAGACCGATAACCAATCACTGCATCTGGATCATCAATCGCAAATGCTTGAAAAGCACTCGAGTGCCTTGTGAGACGTGCTTCAAACTGGCAACAGGGAGACGGCCGCAATCGAGCCTGGCATCTTTGCTAGCTCTTTACCAGACTTGCTCATATTTCAGGCAAAGGTGTCTCTTGCTTGATATAAAACCCCAAATCGGCGTCGGTGCTGGCAATTGTCGTCATTGCTTCTCTTGACTTCTGCATTTGGAAGCCTAATCGGTCACTCTCAGGATCCTCAATCCACGACAGCCCATTGCACCAGTAATCATATCTTGGTCGCTTGTATACCCAGTTGTAATCCTCCCACCTGTCTTCAGCTAGAACTTGCATATAGTGAAGTGAGCTCCCTGGCCAGAGCGCCGTTATTTTCCCATCGCGGCCGCTTTTGTCTGCATTGTCGTTGTCAATATGCCGTTACAAAACTGAGATTTACTGCATAGCATTGAACCTACACCAACTGCGGCATGAGCCTGTCCATGCCATATTCTCCATGAACTTATGGATGCGACTGTCGAAATCGGCTTGTGCTTCTGCTTTAACGTCGAATGACGAGGCCCCAAACCTGATTGCCCGTTGAAGTAGCCTAATGAAATAATCGGAGGTGCCTTCCAGGGGTCCTGTACGGGTTGTTAGAACAGAACCTGACGCTGCTGACGTGTCGTCGGTTTACCCATGAACGCGCCGTTGGCGATAGGTGTGTTTGGTCCGAGAAAGGTGAGATAATTGGGGAACCCGGCAACACCGGTCCCAAAATAAGAGATTGGATCATTTGCCCACAAGTCCCGAAGGTTGACCCCATAACGGCCTCGCAAGGGAAACTTTGGCCTAAAGCTATTGTCGAAGCCAGTGGCCGCGACGATGGTGTCCACGGGATGTTCAACACCTTCCGATACGATACCGTTTTGCGTCACTTCTTCAATGGCGCTGAATACTGCCGTCACATTCTTCTCCTGTATACTGCGAAGAAAATGTTCGCATGGATTCACCCGCCGACAGCCTACCTCGAACCGTGGTATAAGATGCTCCTGCAGCTCCTCGTTTCGGATCAGCGACCGCATACGCGCCTCCAACATCTGTCGCAAATAATGCTGCTCAGGAGAAGTCTTGAACAACGCTCTAAACATGCCGTTAAATTGGGAGTTGATGCCATTTCTCATCTCAGCATACTTCTCGGGATTCTGTCTGAAAGAGGCCTTTTCATCGCTTGTGTAGTCGCGATTGGGAGACTCGAGATCGGTCTCGATCATTGGCGGTGCGATCCAGGGGGGTGTACGAATGTACACCCTTATGGAACTGCAGATCGGCTGAAGCTGAGGCAGAATCTGGACTGCGCTGGACCCTGATCCGATGAGTGCTACTCTTTTTGCTTTCAAGTCAAGTTTCTTGTTCCATGCAGCGGTGTGTATCAGCTTGCCGTTGAAACGTCCCAGCCCTTCGATACTAGGCCACTGAGGATCGTAGAGGATCCCGCCGGCATTTATGAGGACATCACACGCCATTATAGTACCGTCATTTATGCCTACATTCCAGCTGCTTGTTACCTCATCCCAGTTGGCCGAGACGACTTCTGTCCTGTACCGAATATATCTTTCTAAGTTAAAGTGGCTTGCAACTTTCTTTAAGTAGGCGTGAATCTCCTCCGATGGAGAATATCTATTGAAATCGTCAGCATCACGCTCTTTGTGCTACGGTGGGTTAACACCAACATTTTGGACCAAGAGGGATTGGGTGCGAAGGAATACTGGTAGCAATGGCTCGGAACATCGCATGCGCAACCTATAATTATAAGACTTCGACCACCGTACATACTGGATTGTCAAATACTACCTGGATACCGGTTCTCATACCATGTCCCACCCAGCTCTGGGTTCTTCTCTAATACTTGAAAGTCAACGAACTCTCGTAGATGTTTCTGTAGCTTGTAAGCTGTTACTGTTATGTTAGCTTCCCGTGGCTGCACACTCCTATAGTTTCAAGCTTTTTCACCCATGAGAATGCCAGAAACGCTGCGAAGACACTCAGTATTACTGTTGACGTAGATTTGTTGCTTTGAGGTCTTACCCGGCACCTATGATCACACATCGAAGCTTCTGCTGTGAGGCATCCATCGTGCTATGACAGAAGGTTGATGAATTATTTTGTGAATTCTGAGTATGAGATAAAGATGAAGATGTAAAGTAGATTTTGGACGTTCTAAAGTGGCAATAGCTAGAGAGCTCCGTATTTATAAGTAGTCTTGGCTTCATGTCGTCCATTATGGAATTTCCTAGAATGTGGAGGTTTTCTTCGCACACACAGTACCATTTTTGAGTCTTCATGGAAATGCTCCGTACAATGATTGCTACCGCCTACGAGCTCCAGTATCCCTGACAATAGTCTTCGTCCTATAATCGAGAGGATTTACTTGTGAGCGAGGGCTGAGGGGTGCGGCATCGCCCCGGGTCTGTACAATGTTTAGCTGAAGACCGAAGTTGAGATAATCTTCCAGCTCGCTTTTTCATGGCGACATAATTCTATAGATAAGCTTATACTAGACACAATTTGGATAAGAACGGCTGTAAAGCAAGACTTTTACCAAAAATTGCAAGCTTAGGCATTAATTATTCGTTTGGCAACCATGTTCTTCATACTGGAACTTAATCCTACAGTTCTTGCGCACGTTTATACAGGGTTTTGCAATAGGAATACCAAGACTAGTCAATATCACTTCAACTAAAAATAAAATATTTACAACTGAAGTCTGATCAACCTCATAATTGGCAATTCGCGACACGATTTGCAAACTTGACGCATTTTCGACAAAGGGCTGCCTTAATTTACAAGGCAGAACGGCGAAGCACGGCCTCGAAAGCGTTAGTAGTCAGCGAGATTGATCTTTTTGGATGCCATATCACAGCGTCTGTAGGCATCGAAAGCTGTTGGACTATCGGGAACTGGACTCGTTGTAAGCTTGCTGTGACTGGGATAAGCACTGCATGAGGGGAACTCACAAATGGGCCAATGACCACTCTCAAACGTGTGCAAATACACGCTCAAATACGGCTTGTTGCTGCGGTAGGAGAACGAAATATATGTGTGAAGATAGTTCAAAGACTCAAGGTCATCATTCGGGCTGCAGGGAAGGAGGAACTATTAGACATCCGTTGAGATTCAGTTCTGAGACTACTCACTATGACTCCTGAAGGAAGACTCGGTACTTTCTTGCCATTTCATTCCACCCGCGTCGCTCAAAGAATACGGTCAAAGCATTGGTGACTTTGAAGTCACTCATGCCGAACACTGTGAAATACACCTGTGGCTCGGGCATAGGGTCGTTATGATGCAATGTATAGTTAGCCATAGATGGAAGTTGCTCGTTAGGGATTTTTCCTAGCTGCAAGTATGGTTTTGGATACGCTTGTAAGCCAGCAGGCATTTCGAGCAGATTCCAGAGTTCGCGAACCATGTCAAGCCCGTCCATGGTTGATGGGTCGGTTCGTCGTCCGCCCAATGTCCATAGGTCTTCCATCGCGGACAACGAGACCGTCCGCTCCAGCAAGTATATCTTGACGCGAGACTTGGCCGGATTTATCAAATCACACGATAGAAGTCGCGGTTGTAAAGCGCTGTATTCTCCACCCGTTTCCGCAGAAATATTTCGCGATGCAACGTAATCGTCTAAAACTTGGAAAGCGGGCTGAATACTGGGATGCTCTAGCGACAGCTTGCGCACCGAGCCGAAGATAAGCTCGTGTATTGATTTGCCGGTGGCAGTCGACTTTAACTCGGGATAAATGTAGACTTTGAGCGCGAATTGGTTTCCCTTGAGATCCAAGGCCAGCTTGTTCTGGGTCTTTATCTGACAATTCACCAAGTCATTACTCCGTAAATATGCAGACTCAGTCCCGTTGAGAGTCAGCTCATGCTTGAAGTAGTTAAACCATTCCAAGTCAATTCCCGATTGGATCTGTACAAGCTTTTGCAGGCTCTCCAGAATCGCTAATGTGTTGTATGGGTCTTTATCCGTCCCAGTTGCCTCATTGATGGGTTCGTATGTGTATCGAACAATAGAGTTGGAGCAATTCAAGCTCAGCTCGAAGGGGATGCCATATCTGGTCAGGATGCTGAGCCATCTTCCCTTGCCTTCCGTTGGATAGACTCCCAAAAAGGGAATGATGTTTTTTTTGTAAATTCCCAGATGTCGATATTGGTCGTGAACGTTGTGTCCAGCGGTTTGAAGCATGGCTGCAAACATTGGCGCGGTACTGTGCCACCAAAGTCTTTGCTCATCGTCCGGAAAATCGAATATCAGACTGAGTGTATCGTATACGCCTCTTCCTGACTCGTTTACGGTCGCCATGGTTGCTCGGACTTTGACTGGAGATAAGATAGACTATGCTTCACAGTTCATAGAAGCATTCGAATGTTTGTTATACTTTGAATTCGCCTAAGTTGAGATTTGCAGAAAATTCATTTCTTCTCTTTCCCCCATGGCAAATGAGAAATATAGGGCTGGTTATTATACAACTATAAACATGGAAAAACGAAGAATTCAGATCCGACCAGTCATTCGACTGACTGAGGTTATCCGACCGAATGCAGCCCGAAATAGCGCGAAAGAAGTATTTTCTCGTGTATTACAGAAGAGTAAATATTCCAGAATCATCGTAATTCTGCCTTCAGCCATCAAGAATAATAGTGTCGTGTTGTACTCGGCCAGCTGGACCGGAAGTTCTTGATTCAGGGCGTAAAAGGAGGGTGATGTGGAGAAATGTGGCAGATAATACTGCCGTAGATGAATTGTCGCATTCTTTTCTAGCTTATTCATGGATAAATATCAATGAACTACGAATTTGAAGCTAGAGTTTACGAGATTCCCTGGGGTTCGACGTCCACCTCTGTACAGTCATATAAGTCACGAGCCATACAATCCTTTCAGTATTGTCATAACTATGTCCACCAATTACTCGGTCTTTTTACTTGATAATTTCTACCTTAAAAAATAACAATATGACCATCTTACTGACAGGAGGGAATGGCAAGACTGCCAGGCACATCGCTGGCCTCCTCGAAGAAGCCAACTTGCCCTTCATCATAGGATCCCGTTCCAACAGCCCCCAGACGATAGAACGTCATCGAAGCTTTGACTGGCTAGATGAAACGACATTTCACAATATTTTATCCCCTGGTGAAGGAATGAGGCCGATCTCGGCTGTCTGGCTTGTTCCTTCACCAATACCTGATCTAGCTTCACCAGTCAATAAGTTCATCGATTTTGCTTGCTCGAAGGATGTTAAGCGATTTGTACTGCTGAGTGCAAGCATCGTTGAGAAAGGTGGACCTGCCATGGGCCAAATTCATGCCCACCTAGATTCGTTGGAGGGCATCAGCTACACGGTACTACGGCCGACCTGGTTTATGGGTAAGAGGATTTGGATCCTATAAGCGCTGTCGGGGTCGAAAACGTATGTAATTTGCGTATCTGACATGATACACAGAAAACTTCTCTACTATGGACGATTTCCAGTATGAAGCAATCAGGAAAGAAGGCAAGGTCTACTCCGCTACCGGAGACGGCAAAGTTCCATTTATTTCCGTGGTAGACATTGCACGGGTCGCGCTTCGTGCACTGACGGGAGATGTTCCAGACAAGACGGATCATATTCTTCTAGGCCCAGAGTTGCTTACATATGATGATGTAAGATGATGAAAATGTTCATGTTGAGTCTTTTGACTAACAAAAACAATCTAGGTTGCTGAGACTCTCACCAGAACCCTGGACAGAAAGATCACCCATGCCAGATTGACTGAGTCTGAGCTCGCTGAAAAGATGCAAAAGAGCGGTATGCCAGCCGAAGATGCACAAATGCATGCTTCGATGGATTCGATCATACAGTCAGGAGCGGAAGATAGACTGAATACGGCAGTACGAGATTTGACTGGCTTAGAACCGCGTAATTTTTCCGACTTTGCATTAAGCGAAAAGAAATTTTGGCGATCCAGAGATTAGAACGTTAAAGTAAATTGATCTACATCGACTTCAGTTCATAAATTGCAATATCACAGCCCTCATTCGTCCAAGCCATTTCATCCTTCACTCCAGCATCCACGAAGAGCTTATCACGCTCTAAGTCGTCGTATTTATAACTGCATCCAAAGCGAACCTTTTCGTCTTTCTTGACCACGATGTCATGTAGTAAAGGGCCCAAATGGATGTCATTTAATCGTGGAATCAATGAAGCCTCGTGTCTTCCAAGCACAAAGTTCCATTCACTGTGATAATGCCAGTCATCAGGATTCAAATGGCAAGAGGAAGGCTTTTCATTGAAGTCATTTTGAGTTTGCTCGCAGAAAAGCGTTTTTGCGTACGCCAAGGACTGCAAGGCAAACGGTACGACCCCATCGCTCGTATATGCCCTTAGAATCTGAGTTGGCACTTTGCAGCTGTCAAGGCTCAAAAAAATCGAGCTTTTATCCTCCGATGCCCCTCGAAGTGCTTGGCTGGCAATGTTGCGCAAGAAGGTTGCCGCATTTGGACGCGAGAAGTTCCCGATAGTGAGTCCAAATAGCAGGACACAATGAGGCAAATCACGAATGTCTGGCGTTTCACTGATCCAACGTAGGCCATCTACGAATGTGCCATGTAAGCCGGCGAAACGGACGTGACGAAACTTGGTGGTTGGAATCGCTTTGAGAGTGGACATTAACTGAGGCGCACTGAGATCCAGCGCAAAGTAGGTTACATTTTTCGCTTGGGCTTCCAGAGCTTCGAGAAGGTACGTCACCTTTTCGAGGTTCCTTCCTCATGAAAAAGTCAGTGAGAGCTCGTACGCGAACAAAATGGCACAACTACTTACGCGCTACCAAGATCTAGAATGACGCTATTCGGAGCAACAGATCGTGCTATTTCGTCTCCTTTTCGTTTCAAAATCTCAATCTCCTGATGCCGAGGATAAAAGTCTGGCTGGCGGGCATGATGGTTCCAGTACTCCAGTCCTTCGTTAGAGTAGAAGAGAAGGGCTGGGAGGGTTTTTGGATCGCTCCCTAGGCCTTTGACCACTTGGTCAGGAAGCGAGTCCTCAACAAGATGTGAACGAATGTCGATGACTGAAGGAGCAGCCATGATGAACTTTCGTAGCATGCAGTTTGAATCACTGATGAAGTTGGAGTTGATGAGACTTTGATCAATGTCGCAGGTGACTATTAAATAATTGTGGTTCTTTGAGTCCAGTTCGTTAATTTTTCGTTCCCGTTACTCTGCCATTCAAATTCTCGCCCTCGAGATAACCGTGACAACCTAACCCGACATTTTGTGGATTCATATTCTTCCCCGGAGTAATTTCGAATTTTATAATTTTGATGCTCTATTGCGCCTGAACTATTGCGCATACTTCCTAGGGGATATCTAATAGATATATGGTCCAAGTTTGAGAAGTTCAAGGGCCTGTGCGATAAGACCCCGGGATTTCCTGCAAATCCCTTCAACATCCCAATCTTCACTTCCGACCCCCGATCTAGTTATGAAAAGTCCATTTGGATCCCACTTTGCTTTAATGGCAGCAAGCCGCGCATAATTATCAAGCCCCCAATATCTGGCCTGAAATTCCTGCTCTTGGGGATCACCCAAGTTACGATACGAGATTTTAGCATTCGGATCTACTGAATAGAGGATAGGAATATCCTGAGACGTAAGATTCTCTAATGCGGATAACTTCCCCTCTATAGAAGGTCCGACTGCTCGAACAAAAGTGACCAACTGGGCAGCCTCACGCCAGGCAGGATGAAGAGGAACATCGATAGCAATATTTTTAGAAACACGGCCTCCAAGATTACTCGTAAAAAGGATGTCGTTGGATCTCACCGTCAATTCCGAAAACTTCCTTGCAATAAGTGTCGGTCCTTCGGCAGATTGAAATACTGCTGTAGAGATCAAGACAGATCCTTGAAGAATGCCATATTGAGGAGGATAAATGTCTGGCTTCATTCGAAGCTCTGAGCTTGCTCTTTTCTGCACTCTCACCGATGTTGATGTCGAGATATGATGAATGCTCAGTGGCCTCAATTCTGAGCTGAGCAACTTCATGGCATGTGCCTCATCAGTCATGTTTGCGAAATGCAGTTCTAGTGTGGCTTGGATGGAGTCCTTTTCTGGTCCTGTTACAACCAGCTGACCTGGTATGTGTAACTGGTTGAAATATTGTAACAGGCGTAGAAGCTCACGCACTCCCTCTGTCCAAAAGAGGGTGTTCGCGAAAGCTGTCTTGATCATTGTAGCTGTGACCACTACAGGATCGTCAGGATACACCCGGACTGTGGCTTGGGTCACAATCCCAAATGTTCCTCCCCCGCCACCCTTCAATGCCCAGTATAAGTCTTGATTCTCGTGTTCATTCGCCGTGACCAGATCAGCCTGAGTTTCCGGGTAAGCTTCAGGTTCACATAAAGAGTGTGGCCATGTATGCTTACATTAGGGGTTACCACCTGATATTCCAAGACATTATCGACGGCGAGGCCTTTTGTGAAGCTGTGAATGCTTGAAACACCACCACCTTGTAGGAAGCCTCCTACCGCACCCACAGTTGGACACTCTCCTCCCACTATTGTGTATCCATTCTCAACGCCGTGAGCGTATACTTCCCAATGCATGACCCCAGCACCCAAAGTCACTGCAGGCCCGGAGCATGTAGTCGAGCCGCGAGCAACAAAGTTCTCATGGAAGGATATGCTTTTAAGCAAGTTGGTATGTATCTGGAAGGAATTTGGAGAACTTGAACGTCCAGCGCAGTCATGGCCTGTGTTTTTAACGACCAAGCGCAGATTATGATCGCTCGCGAATCTTACGGAAGACTGGATATCGGAAGTGGATTGGACTACAGCCGAGTAGAGAGGGAGTCGGCCTTGGTGGCAAGCTGATCCGCGCTGTTCTCCAGGCGATGTCATAATATGGCAGGCTTCCTCGGCGACATTGCCGCTTTCCCAGACCCAATCCTGGAGCGTGGCTTCATATGATGCCTGATTAGCGTCATTCACCAGTTGATTCTGTTCGGAATGACCGTAGCTCACAAGGGTTAGAGGCCCGCCAGCCACTGTCGACTATCAAATTCGATAAGTTCGCACATGCAATGGCATCGTATTCCAAACCATGGCAGACAGAAGCTATTGGTCTAATACGGACCAAATTTCCCTGTATGGACTCATTGAAAGCTTCCCATTGAGCAGTGCTAGGCCAGCATGGCTCCCAAGGCCGGCAGCGACAGTGGCCTGACTGCGCCCAGAAGACCGCTCCAGCGAGGGTTATGCAGGCCACGGGTCCTAGGAGGCGATGCATCGACCGTTCTGTCTTACAGCAACAGATGTGCTATCAAAATGGGGGATGAACTCTTCCAGGTCAACTATAAAGATCATTCGTTAGTCAGGGATTAGATTCAAAATGGCAATGGTTACTCAACTCAATGATAACCCTTCACCACTAACTGGTTACCTGGGCGTGAAGATGATACGCAATCCAGTCTTATCCTGGTTGAAGCTGATTCCGCGACTGTGGTTGAGTAAGTAAAGTAAAAGTTGCTCATTAATACAGAATAGCAGGCAAAAGGCAATGCCAGCACTCCTTATGAGCTTTCTGTAGAAATCACGTAGGCCGGCTGTCAAGCTCGGTGGCTTTATCTACTTATCAGTACAGAAACAGGATAGTTGAAGTTGGACATACAAATGGCTAGTCGTAGAACTTGCATCGGGGGACTGCGAGAATGTGGCGATTTCTGCAACATTAGATTAAAGAAATGCTTGGCAAATGGCATATCCTTGGTTAGATGAACACGCCAGGATGGCTTAATTTAATTTTACTCCTGTAATAAGTACTAGCTAAACGCTCAGTTTAATACAAACCTCTGTCAAGGTCAAAATGCACTGCCCAGTTTGTGTTCTTTCTTATCGTGGATCCGTCAAGTATCTTTCCTCAAGGTACTAGACTCGAGTCATTCAAGCAACCTCACTCATATATGGCCACTTCCAATCCATAACAGACTTAGGAAGAAACGAAGAAAATAGAATGCAAAACATGTAGCAAACAAACCGCCAAAATGATTCTACCTATTGGTGCTATGGTCGGGAAGTATAAATTCTTTCGTGGCCTACCTCATAGCTCCTGCTTCGAATTTTTGCGATACCCTAAAAGAAATGTGTGCGATACATGAGTTTGATGACAGTTCAGTGCGCCTAGAATCCTCAGTCTGTATTCCTCTATGATGGGAACTATCAAAGAGTCGTAGCCACGACGTCAACTTACGCTGAAGAAACAAAGTAGTTTGTTGATTTTTATCTACAAAAGACCCACCAAAGCACAAAACAAAACATACGAAGAAGCCACACCAACTTATTGAGCTAGATTCGATACAAGAGAAAGAGAAAGATCAAACATTTAATAGAAACGAAAAGCTGTCTCAAAAAAAAGCATCGTGAAATTGTGAAATGCACGCTTAAAATTAAGCAAAACAGTCCGATCTTCAATCTTGAAAAGCTACCTGGTTAAAACGGCCTTTCAGACATGTCATCCGTTTCCTCCAAGATATTTGCCATTACGGGCGGTGCCTCCGGAATCGGGGCCGCGACCTGTCGATTGCTAGCCGACCGCGGAGCTGCCATAATATGTCTGGCTGATGTCAGTAGCAACAACTTTGTCTCTCTACAAGAGTCAATCGCCGAAGTCAACCCGTCCACTTTAGTTCAATGCACCGTGTTAGACGTCAGCTCAGCCGTCGATGTCAATCAGTGGTTGCAAGATATCGTTTCTATTCATGGTGACCTGCACGGCGCTGCAAATGTGGCTGGGATAGCACAGGGAGCTGGCTTACGGGCAACGCCGACTATTCTCGAGGAAAAAGATGCCGACTGGAGCCGTATCCTTGACGTGAATCTGAATGGAGTTTTCTACTCGACACGGGCACAAGTGAGAGCCATGAAGAATTTGCCGTGCGGTAATCGCAGCATCGTCAATGTGGCTAGCATTTCGGCGTTCTCTCACGTACCGGATGTTTATGCTTACAGCACTTCGAAGAACGCTTGTGCTTACCTTACAACATGCATTGCTGCCGATGTCTTCTGGTCGGGCATTCGAGTCAACTGTGTCTCTCCCGGTAAATCTAAACTCCGCCGTTGCCCTACCGATAATCGGCATCTGACTAGAACCAGGTATTACAAACACTCCACTGTTGCCTCAATTCGAGCCGAAAGCCAAGTCCTTGAATGAAATTCAAGAGATTTACCGCAGACAAGGGTATTCAACTTGTGAGGCAGAAGATGTGGCCCGGACAATCGTGTGGTTGTTAAGTGACGATTCAAGACCAGTTTACGGAGCCAATATCAACGTTGGGGCCTGTCCTCCTTGACCGCCGCTGCAACGCGGCTAATACACTAATGCTTGCTGAGTTCAAAAAGCTCAAATACTGGTATCATAGAGGGAGTTTGCGTTTAGTATAGAGATTCAGGGACCCAGAAGCAAGTCATTATCCCAGATCTAGTCATATCTTGAGTAGGTCATCGAGAATTCAGAAGTACTTGAGTATCCACTCGCCCATGATCATGCTGAGGAGGCCAAAATTGTGTGCTGAATCTCAATGTTGAGTGAGCTTGAGGGCTAGCGTGCTCCGAAGGTAGTTCATCTAGATGGCGTAAGAATTAACAGATAAGATGTAGAATCTGCCAGCTTTGACGTTACTTAAGTGCCCGCAAACTATTCGGATCACGATAAATGCTCTGTGATACTGCGTAATCATAGGTCTTTTGCAAATAAAAGAAACTACATTAGCCGACATTGCTGATGGAACTCTGAGGATTCTAAACAAGGCGCAGGTTGCTGCGCAGCATGGGTAATTAGTAGGCACCGAACAATGAACCTCATTCGAGAACAATTTCGCGTGAAATAAGCCGTGTCTGAGTGGTATTCTAACCAAAAATCTCGCAGTATTCACCAATCATGCTGCGATAAGAGACTTGAAGATGGAGGTTCTTTACTATATCATCCCTCCCCTTCCTCTCCAGTCGCGGCTATAGCTTCTTAACGTGAATTTTTTTTCCTACTATAAGAACGCTCATAATATTTAAATTTCATGTTCTTTTCGCATTTCGTGAAGACTGGGACCCATGGCTTCCAAGACTTCTGTTGAAACCAATGAATCTGGGGACTCACGTTCTCAGAGAGGTCGAGGATATCAGGCTTACTCTGCAATAGACCACCGGTTGCTTGATTCATTATCACGTTTCAACCGCGAAAAGATTCCAGAGAGGGCCGTTCACGCACGCGGCGCTGGAGCTTATGGAGAGTTTGAGGTAATCATATCCATCAGTTTCCTATCGACGGATACAGAGCCTATAATCTGACCTTCTGTCGCGCGAGCTGTGTAGGTTACAGATGATATATCAGACATATGTGATATTGATATGCTGCTTGGCATTGGGAAGAAGACGCCATGCGTTGTGCGCTTCTCCACAACTACCCTCGAACGTGGCTCGGCAGAAGCGGTAAGAGACGTCAAAGGAATGGCCATCAAACTTTTCACGCAGGATGGAAATTGGGACTGGGTTTGTCTGAACATTCCCATGTTTTTTATTCGCGATCCAAGCAAATTTCCCGACCTAATACATGCCCAACGTCCTGATCCGAAAACAAATCTCACAAATCCCAGCAAGTGGTGGGAATTTGTCTGCAATAACCATGAGACCCTTCATATGGTGATGTTTCAGTTCAGCGACTTCGGCACGATGTTTGACTATCGAAGTATGAGCGGTTATGTGAGCCACGCATACAAATGGGTAATGCCAGATGGATCCTGGAAATATGTTCATTGGTTCTTGGCATCTGACCAAGGACCTAATTTCGAAAAAGGCAAACAGACTAAGGAAATTGCCCCTAACGATCCTGAAAGCGCAACAAGAGACCTTCACCAGAGTTTGGACCGTGGAGAATATCCCACTTGGACAGTCAATGTGCAGGTGGTGGACCCAGAAGATGCTCATCAGTTGGCTTTTAACATCCTCGACGTGACAAAGCACTGGAATCTGGGCAATTACCCTCCCGATATCCCAGTGATCCCATCAAGACGTTTTGGAAAGTTGACATTGAAGCAAGGTCCGAAAGACTACTTCGAGGAGATCGAGCAGCTTGCTTTCTCTCCATCTCATCTCGTCCATGGTGTGGAGCCTTCCGAGGACCCCATGCTACAAGCACGTCTTTTTGCTTATCCAGACGCACAAAGACATCGACTGGGCCCGCAGAATTTGGACATGCCGGCAAATAGAACCAGACATACGGCGGACGGCGCGAAGACCAAGAAGGTAGTTCCGCCTGAGAAGAAAAGTCGGGAACATGCGGAATGGGTTTCACAGATGACATCGAGCAGCTGGTCCCAGCCCGATGAGGCAGATTACAAATTCCCCAGAGAGTTTTGGAAAGCGTTGCCACGATTGAGAGGCGAGGAGTTTCAGAATAATCTTGTTGTTAATATGTCCAAGTCTGTGTCACAGATTCCGGTGGACCTGCGACAAAAAGTATATAACACTTTGGGCCTAGTTGCCGAAGATCTTGCCGACAGAGTTAAAGCCATGACCGAAGAGATGATAATGGAATCAGAACAAAGAGCCAGACTGTAGCTGTATTTATCATAAGGAATATGTATCTTGTTTATTTACGTTCTACAACTACGGTACATATTTACAAGTGAGGCATGAGGTGCCGTCGCTACTGGATAGCTCTATCAACTTTTGAATAGGGGACTACATCTCGTATTTCACTGGCCATTTTTCTATGTATCATCACGCTAATCAATATTTTCCCTCATATAACTAAATTGATAATAGCCTAGGTGGATGCTATGCAGCATCGTTTATCACAATGTCTAGCCTAATTATTTCACCACTAGAAACCTCTCCTGTCTCGTATTATCCACCATTCACTTTCTTCAATTCATTGATTTGAGACATTGAACTACATTGATCATTAAAAATCCTTAGTCACGAGATTTCCTGACCTTTTGAGCATCTATACTTGTGGAGCCAATGACAATATCTTGCTGCTATAACAGTGACTCAATGCCACATCCCAAGAGAAGCAAGAACTCATAAAATCTTCAGGTTTATGAGTTTTAGATCTAAGCTGCACATTCCACTACTTATTGCCGAAGTCTTCGACTTGGCTTACCCTCTCTGCGGACGAACACACTATGTCGCTAAAATGGCTATACCAAGCTCAATATGCCTTTTGGACTTGGGTTCTGTTCACATTCTGCATTTCTATTACTCTTCCATTGGTCATGATTGGCATCTATAATCTTTATTTTCATCCTCTTCGAAACGTTCCAGGGCCTAAGCTTGCCGCGTTGACGAACTTGTACGCATTTTACTGGAACTGGATCCGAGATGAAGGATACTCCAGACAATTCAGTGCCTTACACAAGTACTACAGTGAGACTCCTATAAAAAAGATTTCAAGTTGTCTGTGCTAATTAATATGCAAGACTCTTCCATTATTCGCGTTGGTCCAAACCATGTTCATACCACCCAGGTAGAACTTTACGACGTGTAAGCATGGCTAAATTTGAAGGTGTTGCATGCAAATTCTGACTGCCAAACAACAAGAATCTTCAAAGCTGGTTCAAAATGGCGAAAAGAAAAGTCGTTCTACAAATACTTCAATGGCCTGGATGCCATGATTGAGCCAAATCAATATCGTACCTATCGCACACACCTAGCCCCGCTGTATGCGCAACGGGCAATTGATGACCTCGCGCCGAAGATCTATGGCGATCTCTCAATCTCTGCTGCCAGAATGATCAAGATGACCGAAACCGGGAAGACGATTAATATGGTGAAAGTTTTGCGAACTTTGAGTGTGAGTGGCTCATACATGGTTGCTCTTGTTGTGAGTGTCGGACTAAAAGAGGTAGACTTCTATGATCCTTCATAATTTCTATTCACTCGATATTTCACTCAATGAATATGATGGGTACCATCCGTTTCTCGAAGCATTTGAGCAGCTCATGACCCAAAGCTGGCTGTGTAAGTCTCATTCAATTGCAAGACATGGATAGCCTGCTGACGGCAAATGCCCTCACTTGATTGTGTGGTTTGTAGTTGTGACTTATCCAATGGTTCCCATGCTGCTTGGTCTCATACCAGGAACACGATTCGCGAAATTCAATTCCTCATACACGACATTTATGAATGTAAGTAAGAAATTTTACACAAGGTGCATAAGCAGGGCATGAAAGTGACAAAGTTAACCTACAGTACTGTAATGCTTGGAATGATGAGGATGTCCGCAAGCAACAGGCGAGCGACGATCAGTCGGTCCGCGATTCTCACATGAAACGTTATCTTGCGATCAAAAATGACGACGAACAGAAGAAGAGCATCATCCCCAACCCGTTAGACGATGTTTTCAATTTTATTGCAGGGGGGAGCGACACTACATCCTATACCACCGCTTGCGCATTCTTCTACATCCTGTCGTCTCCAATAGTATGTACAAAACTAGTGCGAGAACTAGATGAACATTCCTCGATAATCCGAGATACATTCGATTATACAAAGATTCAAACTCTTCCTTATCTCGTACGTGCTCATATTCTTTATTTCTTTATGTTCTGTTAACAAACCTCTGGCATTCCTAACTGTCCGTTATAGAACGCTGTGATCAAAGAGACCCTTCGCATATCCGTTCCAGTTCCCGGCTGCTTGCCACGTGTCGTACCAGAAGGTGGCGTCACTTTGGGATCCTTCAGCCTCCCCGCTGGCGTGAGCTCATGTCTTGCCTCGTTCTCGACCTTTAGTCAGCTAACTGGGAGACAGACGGCAGTGTCAATTTCTCAGCAAGCGATAAGCTTTAATAACGAGATTTTCTCCTCGTCGCATAGTTTTATCCCAGAAAGATGGATTGGTCCAGAAGCGGTTGGGCTTGATAAGTGGAATATCGCTTTTAGCCGAGGGCCTCGTCAATGTATTGGGACAACGTAAGTCGTCTAGAAGGATTGAAATACATGTATCCCTTGAGCCGTGGCCGAGATGATATTGACTTACGGGCAGTCTGGCGTATCTGGAGCTTCGCTCCGTCCTCGCATACTTCTTCTCCCGTTTTGAAATGACCTTGACAGGAAACTGTGGGGATCGCCTCCGCTGGGTTGATCGATTTGTTGCTGTGAACCTCGACGATGTTGAGGTACTGATACTTCGAGATCGATGGGGTTGAACTACGTATTCGGAAATGCTCGAATGATGTAGAAAAATGAGAGTTCATCGACTACGAATTGATAGGTTGGATTGGCACGGAATAAAATTCATTTAAGGCAAAGCAGAGCGAAGAGGATACCAAGTAACCACTTTGTATACAACTAAGGAGACACAACAATGACTTGCAACCTTTGGACTACCTTGTAGATACCATATATGCGCCCATTGATTATTAAAATATTCATGAATTTGTCACTTAGATATAGTATTTAGAATTGTTCAAATGCTTATCCTGTGGATATGATTTGAATACTGGTTCAGATTTGGCATCGTTCACTCTAATCTATAGATGCTCTGTCAGCCTGGGCTCATAACGTGTTGAATGGTGTGTCCAGAAGTTTTTCATCACCGTTCAAGATTCAAGATCACACAAGAGTGTAGCAGAATAGATGAACTCATGAATTGATGCTAAACAAAATTCGCTGCTATTTTGCGCGGCTTCTAGGCTGAATTATTCTTGGTCTGACCAAGAAGGTTGAGGACATCTCCAATCAAGCTTGTTGGGGCTGTATGGATCGCGTGCATGGTCTGGCTGAGGTTGTCCAACATCTCCTGCATCTTGAGTCTCGGCACTATTCGCTCATCGTAAAGCACAGTGACTCTGAGCTGTTCTTGTTCTAGCTCACAGAACAGATTGATCGCGTATGTCGCGTCAGCTCTGTAATTGGCACCCGAAGTAGGCACGTCGAACAAATCATTTCCATCTTGCTTCACAGCCGGCTGCATGACGAGCAGGGTCTGAAACGAGCAAGCATGAGCCGCGTATTCCCCTAAGCGACCGATTTCAGCGAGTCCAACCTGCTCATAGGGAATGCCTTTCGTAGCGACGTCCTGGATTCCACCGAGGGTTTTCTGTACAGTGCTGCGAACATTGAGGGTGAGCCTGCAAGGAATAGTTGCCACCGTCGGTATCGTCATCGATTCTATTTTGTCAACTGACGCGTTTCTTCCTGATATTACTGTTCCATAAAAGACATCTGAAAGGCTTTGCTGGTGTGCTTGTGTGATGGCCCACGCGAGGCGCACATAGGTGTTTGGCGTGTACTCTTTTGCGCGTGGACTCGAGACAGCGACAGTATGAGTCTCTTTTGAATCCGGAGAAGGACGATATGATTCATGAGGCAAGACAGGAAAAGAAGGGGTCTTGAGGCCTTCGCACAAAGAATGCCAATAGTCTGTCCCATCAGGCATCATTGTTAAGTAGCGGATGAAAGGACTGACTGGCCGAGGTGCAAGTATGCCGCCATAATAGGCGCTGTTCAATTGTGAAAACATTAGTGGCAGGGTGTATCCATCGTAGATAGCATGATGAATGTTGAGGAATAACTTGGTTGGCCCCTCTGCTCCCTCTGGGGGGTGGCGAAGAACGAGTTGTACTAAGGGTCTCCCGATACCTACCAATTCTTGACATTTTGAATGATCAGATACGATCCATGGAATATCTTCTTGAACTACAACCTGAAGTAGCTCATAGGAGGTAGAAAGTATCATTCGCGTGCGCAGGATAGGGTTGGCTTTTGCTACAGCAGTCCATGCATGTCGCAAGCGATCGATATCAATGCCTCTGCGAAGTGGGAGTTCGATACTGGCAATAAATGCGGCCGGATCACGCAGAGTCTCTGCTAACAGCCCTTTTTGAAGTTGTGTACATGGATAGACATCTTCAATGACTCTACTGGGCAGATGACATTGCCGAGCCGCGTCTCTAATGATGCTTTGTTTCTTACCAGTAACCAGTGCAAACGGTTGCGGGTAATCCTCATTCTCAACCGTAACCACTTTTGCGTGGAGCGCAAGCTCAGACAGTTGTGGATGATCGAATATGCTCTGAACAGTCAAACTGAACTTCGCCTTCCGAGCCATTGCGACCATTTTCATGGCTGTGAGAGAATCTCCACCCAGTGAAAAGAAATTGTCGTCTGCTCCGACTTCATCCACTGACAGATTCAATACATAGGCAAAAGACTTCTGTAGAACCTTTTCTGTGTCATTTATTGGTGTCCGATATGTTCTTTTCTGCGGTTGATATCTTTCCAGTTCTGCGCGTGAAAGCCCCGCTGCGAGCTGCCGCAAAAGCTTTCGGTTGATTTTGTCTGTGCCGGTCAAGGGAAGAATATTTAATGGAAGGATCGTGGACGGGACCATATATGAAGGTAGGGCCTTGTGCATTATAGACAAAATAGATGGAATCTGTGATCGAAAGGTTGGAGTAGGTTCGGCAAATACAGTATCCGAAGTTGCATTGCGGCCTGCGGTTATGCTATCTGTACCAGCATCAGTTCCGCTTAGTACGAAAGCCATCAGCATCGGAGGACGAGATGCGTCTGGTATAGTGATGAGCTCTGCAATGCAATGTGGCGCGGATGGAATTGCTAGTTTAAGATGGTGTTCGACCTCGCCAAGCTCGATGCGTTGCCCTCGAAGCTTGACTTGCATGTTTTTGCGACAGACGAATTGGATTGACCCATCAGCTGCGAATCGAACCAGGTCACCACTCTTGTATACTGTGCTGCTCCTCCCTCGTAGCTCACGAAGCCATGTAGGAGCTTCGATGAACGTCTCGGATGTTTGTGTCGGATCGTCCAAGTATTCTCGGCCCACCACTGGACCTTCGACTATTAGTTCTCCAACCGCGCCTACTGGTTGCAATTGTTCGTGGTTTCTCGGGTCCACAACCCAGTAACCACTTCCAGTGTCGTAGTTTGTGGTTCGAATGTTTGATGATGGTCCTGATGTACATTGAATTGACATTATCGCACACTCCGACGCGCCATAGACTTGGACCACGCGAACGTGATCTACCCACCTGCAGACCTCGTTCGGCGCTGGTCGCTCACCACCCAAAACGATTGTTTGCAGGGTTGAAACATCTCGAGGGTCCAGTATTCGCGCAACTGTCGGGGTAAGACTCAAATGGGTTGCGCCAAAGTGCTGAATTGCATTCGTCAAGTCGCTCGACCGATCAGTGTTTGACGGCACACACACACATCCACCTGCCACTAGAGTCATCAGGGTGTCAAATATCGTAACGTCAAACGCATAGGAGGCGAACTGAAACACTCGCGAGTTTTCGTTGAGTTCTAGGGATTCCAAGTAAGTCGGTATTGCTGCAAGAAATGATGAGTGGTTATTTACCACTCCTTTGGGTGTTCCAGTTGAGCCTGAGGTGAAGACAGCATATAAAGCGTTCTGAGGAGCTGCAATGCAGTCCATGAAGTCATCCTCGCCCATATGCCGATCCATTCTTGCGGTTGTTGCTTCATCTCCGACGTTGACAACATGTCCTACTAGCCTGGCCGCCAATTCAGCTTGCTGAGACGAAGACACAATGAGTCGGGCCGAAATTTTATCGCAAATACTGCGAAGCCTTTCCTGAGGATGTGCCGGATCAAGCAAAACAAAAGCTCCGCCAGCATTCATGACTCCAAGCATCGCGATAATGGCCCATCGCGATTTCTCAAACAGAATCGGAACGAACACCTCTGGACCAATCCCTAGATCCCCCAAATAATGCATGAGCCCTATTGACAGCCCGTTCAGCTCCTCATAGCTGAAGTTGCCGTCCCATGCGCACACAGCCAATGCTGAAGGCGTCCGATGGCAACGCTCGCAAATGAGAGCCTGGATTCGAGCGTCTGAACTGTCAGATAGTCTCATGTTCCGGAGATTCATCTGAGATCTTTCCTCAGCATTCAAAAGACAAAATTGTTCGAATCTGTCTTGACCAGTGATGATCTCTGATACAGCTCGTTTTAATGTATTTACAACGGCGATAGCCTGTTCCTTCCGTAAAAGTGCCGTTTGATAAGTCAAAATTATCCGTGCGATACTTTCTTCAACATCGCAAGAGATAACAATATCAAACTAGATCGTTATTGTCAGATGAAAATAGTTTATCGCCAGGTACATAAGTCGCAAAGTCCCTTACCTGGGTAAGAGTGTCGCAATTTGCACCTGTGACGTTGGTCTCACATGACACCTGGGACCCTTGAATCGGACACAAGATACATGTGTTAAAGAATTCTGTGGCCAAAAATCTATCATCTTGCGATAAATGCGACACAGGAATTTCGAGAAGATCAGCTTCCTCGTCGGAAGCTCTTTGGAACGCGGAAACAACGTCAGATACAACGGTGTCCGAAGTGAAATTGATTCGGCAGGGTCTGATGTTGGGCTTTGATACTGCAAAACATGCCAAATCTTGACCTGTGTAAGCTTTTAGAACAACGCCCCAGGCTACGCAAA
Organism: Periglandula ipomoeae IasaF13; assembly: GCA_000222875.2. Classification (NCBI taxonomy): domain Eukaryota; kingdom Fungi; phylum Ascomycota; class Sordariomycetes; order Hypocreales; family Clavicipitaceae; genus Periglandula; species Periglandula ipomoeae. The sequence goes on from AFRD01000277.1 coordinate 34,986, forward strand.
GTACCGTCGCCACGTCGACGGCGCGGTCGTTCGAGAAAGACGTTAGTCTGCAATAGGGCTCTGCTAGAATGACCGAAACTGACGCTGAAGTCCTCGAGTCGGCATCCTCGCTGTCTGATAAAATAGGGAAAAAACATGGGATATATCCTTCTAGATATGTCTTCCACTCCTCGAAGCTTGCCATCATTACTTGTGTTAGTGAGAGCAGTGATGAGCTATGGGAGTACCGAATGATGCATTCTTAAGTTCAACTCCACGATCTCTTCTGTATTGAAATGTAAAAAGCCGCCAGCACTTGTTGAATGTGGATATGAATAGGATAATGACCATGTTTGCCCGTATTGTACTAACAATTCGTACTTGGAGAACCGAGTGGCGGCAGGCGACCCAATGACCACCGAACACCCATTTCCATCATAATTGTGATCATATCAACCATAAACAACGTAGTAGGTATGTAACCTTGGTCAGATGAAGATTTTGAGAGTCAGTTTGAAATGGCAAGTTATTGCTAGGAGCTTAATGATGGGACACAGTTTCCCTGGATCTTATAAACCCGCAGCTGCTAGCCACGATCAATTTTTGAAACAGATCGGCTACAGAGGAATTTATTCCTAACCTGCTACAAGTACTTAATTCAACGAAGCATTATTTCACGCGGTATAGAGCTGAATCTCTACGACAATTCCTAGCACAACCTCTACCAGATTCTCCTGAAAACGCCATGTCCACGTCCAACCTATTCAACGAACTTCCATTTGGCACAAGTGTTCTTAAACATAAAATAGTGCTTTCTCCCATGACTCGGTTTCGTGCAGATAACGGTGGAGTGCCACTTCCCTATGTCAAGACCTACTACGCCCAACGAGCATCTGTTCATGGAACATTGCTCATTACAGAAGCGGTTGCTATCTGTCCACGGGCGAAAGGGTTCCCAAACATCCCTGGTATCTGGCACGACAGTCAGATAGCAGCTTGGAAGGGAGTCGTTGATGAAGTGCACTCCAAAGGGTCGGTCATTTGGCTCCAGCTCTGGGCAACCGGACGAGCGGTTGACCCGGACACGCTGACAAGTAATGGATTGGAACTCAAATCAAGCAGCGAAGTACCAGTTGCGCCGGGTGAGCCCACGCCACGGCCGCTCAGCGAAGAAGAGATTCAGTCGTACATATTCGATTATGCTCAAGGAGCCAAAAATGCAGTACATGAGGCTGGATTTGACGGAGTCGAGATCCACGGAGCTAATGGTTTCCTGATTGATCAGTTCCTCCAATCTTCCTGCAACCGACGCACAGATCAATGGGGCGGGAGTATTGAAAACCGTTCAAGATTCGGCCTCGAGATCACACGGCGAGTAATTGATGCGGTCGGCAATGATCATGTTGGTGTGAAGCTTTCCCCGTGGAGCACCTTTCAGGGAATGGGTACTATGGACGATCTGGTGCCCCAATTTGAACATTTTATTACACGTCTCCGTGAGATGGACATCGCCTACCTCCACCTTGCGAACTCCCGCTGGGTAGAAGAAGAAGACCCTAGCATAAAGACACATCCGGACGTCCACAACGAAACGTTCGTGCGCATATGGGGAGAGAAGAGACCGATCTTGTTGGCGGGGGGCTATAACCCAGATTCCGCTCGGCGTCTAGTTGATCAGACGTACTCCGAGCAAAATAACGTCATGGTGGTATTTGGACGACATTACATCTCCAATCCTGATCTTCCATTCAGGCTGAAAATGGGGATCGCCCTTCAGAGGTACAATCGAGATACATTCTACATACCATTTTCGGGTGAGGGGTACCTAGACTATCCCTTCTGTAAGGAATACCTGAAACAGGGAGACCAAGAAACAACAGTAGCATGATTATTCAACGTGAAGTGGTTTGCGCAATGAAGAAAAATTAGGCTCCTCAATCATACAGGGATAGGGTAGTGAGTTATAGAAAATGATGACCACCGTCGCTCAATAGATGCAAGCTCCTTTGCGTTAGCTTGTAATTTCAATTCAACAGCAGTCAATATGGGTGTGTTGCAGAGTGTCAGCTATCGTGGCCGTTGCTGACTCACACTTCCCCCTGTCCTCTTGTTTTATTGATAAATATCAATGAAGGAAGCAGTCAGGCGGTTTCCAGCTGTCGACCGCAAAAAAAACCAGATTGACTTACACATCAACTACTAAGAAGCTCGGTGCAAAATTGGATTCTAGAGCCCTAGAGTCAGAAAGCTACTTTTGTATCAGATAGTGCTTTATCATAGCTATGGTGGTGTCTTGAAAAAATGCCAAAACCGAGCTCTCATGTAAATCAAATGACTACTTCTCGTGGTCGTCTATGCACAAGCATATGCCATTTATCGCTATCAGAGTTCTAATCGACGAAGTTTTCACTTTTGAGTGCTTCTCAGCGGATTCTAATGCAAGCTTTCTTCCGTTTGAGTTCGCGTTTCAATCAATTCGACAAGCGCGATAGTTGCAGAGCAACTCTCTTACGCAAGGCTTACGATAGCTCTCCTGTCTTGCCAACTTAAACGACTCAGTGGAAACAGTTGAAGTTTTCGCTGGAAGTTCTTCTTTTGAAACCATACAATTAGGGGCATCTTAGAATGTTCGAAAATATCACCGTTGCCATGACCCCTAGTATTTCGTTCAATAATGAACGTTGGCTTGACCATTATTCCAGCCATGGCCTTGATAATCATCATGCTTCTCTTGAGATCTCAAGTAAGAATTGCAGGGACGATACTTATTATATCTTGAAAGCTCTCGACTAGCGCTGCCTTTACTTGATCGAGGGCTTAGCCGCAGAAAACTGAGCATTTCACGTCACCGCCATTGAGACCATCAGCGACAGGGGAAGCATCAATAGAGATGAATTCAGTCAAAGTGAATTTAGACGGCATCGGCTCCTTTTGGCATGAGCATGTCACCGCCAGAGAAATTTCCTTCTCAACTATCTTTCTGACGGCGTGGGGTATATTGCTTCGCACCTATCTAAACACAAATCAGGTTTTCTTCGAGTATAAGCAGCCTCGATGCGAAAATCTGAGAGAAAGTGATGGCATCAGCGAGCTAATAATTAACCTCCGGCCCTGCATTCTAAACTTCGACGGATCACCGACCGCAAATGACATGGTTTATCGAGCAGAGTCGGTCCTGTACGGCGCTCATTCAGTCCGAGATGACTTTGAGCATGAAATTCACCGCGAAACTGAAACAAACCGCGGCACCTTCTACAACACCTGTATGGTGTTTTCGGCTGGAGCACAATTCCAGTCTGACACAACCGATAGACTAGCATACAACGGGGTCGACGCGAAGCATGCTGTAAATGTGAGTAGCCATTGAAAAGTTTTGCGACTCCTTACATTCTGACAATGACAGCATGACATGACTGTATACGTGGTATCTGAGAAGCTCTGCATTTTGTTGTATAAGACCCATTGTTTTGCAGATGATCAGGCTGCTCATGTTGCAGCAGCGCTTGAGACTGTGTTCAAGTCTGTCGCCGATGCGCCGCATCGACTCATCCGAGAAATCGAAGTTTTGAGTCAACTCGATAAAGACAAGCTTCTGAAGTGGAATGCGTCTCCGCCTATCGCATCAGAAACCTGTCTTCATGACCTGGTCCACCGGCAATGCGACCTAAACCCTGATTTACCCGCTGTGATTGCTTGGGATGGTTCCTTTACATACAAGGAACTCGATTCTCTATCGTCTTTTCTCGCAAAAAGGCTTCACGCAGCTAGGGTTGGACCAGACGTCTTCGTAACAATCTGCGCCAATCGTTGCAAATGGATTCCTGTTGCTATGCTTGGGATCATCAAAGCAGGCGGCGCTTTTTGTGCTCTCGATTTGTCGCACCCTCTTGACCGCTTGAGAGAAATGTGTGACGCTTTGAAGTCCACTATCACTGTAACCACTTCTACGGAATCGAAAGAGGCTAGTCAACTAGCCTCAAATGTTATCGTTATTGATGAAAGCGCTCAGATAGAAAGCAGCGGGGCAGACCCAAAGAACGAGCAACCGAAACTGTCCAATGCACACTCCAGAAATGCGCTCTATGCAGTCTTTACGTCGGGATCTTCTGGAAAGCCAAAAGGAGTAGTCATTGAGCATCGTTCATTTTCTTCTACCGCGCTAGCATCGCTTCAGCCACTTGACATTCGACCAGACGACCGAGTACTTCATTTTGCAGCATACGCATTTGACCTCAGCATTTTTGAGATCCTTACACCACTTATGTCGGGGGCCTCGGTTGTGATTCCGTCAGAAAAAGATCGCAGAGAATCTCTTGCGCACGCTGTCAAGGAGTTTGGCGCGACTTGGGCATTCCTCACGCCCACAGTCGCTCGTATGTACCAGCCGGATGACTTTCCTTCTCTCAGAACATTGTCGCTAGGCGGTGAGCTCATTCAGACCTCAGATATCGCACTGTGGGGGTCGAAGAATCTTGTCACTGGATACAATCCTGCTGAAAGCTGCCCACTTGGAATATCAGGTCCCGCGAAGCTCTCCGAAGCTAGATTCCTGGGGTGGTCTTTCTCGTCTCAGGCGGCTTGGATCGTTGATCCGGAAGATTACAACAAATTGATGCCTGTAGGTGCTATAGGTGAGCTATTGATCGAAGGTCCAGCCGTGGCTAGGGGCTACATTCATGATTCAAGTGGAATGTTGCCAGAGTCGCCATTTATCCACTCCCCTCCGTCTTGGCTCTTCCGCTTTCGCAGTAAAATATCATCAGACACCCGCTTGTATCGAACCGGAGACTTGGTACGATATGGCCACGATGCATCTATTTACTACATTGGACGGAAAGATTCTCAGATAAAGATTCGGGGACAGAGGATAGAACCTGGAGAAATCGAGTGTCAACTTCATAGCGCCCTGTCATACGACAAATTCCGGGTTGCTATTGAGGCGGTGGAACTCAGAGGCAGCAGTAAAATAATTGCGTTCTTATCTAAGGACTCAAGAGGCCTCGAAAGTGATGACGATGCTGTTGGACAGATCCAATTGGAAGTGGCGACGCGGGAACTCGAAATATGCATTGCCAATGCAACCTCCAGACTACAGAACATCATGCCAGCATACATGATACCATCTACTTTTCTCTCAGTGAACTACATACCCATCTCAAGATCTGGCAAAATTGATCGAAGAAGATTGAAGTCATTTGCTCTGTCGCTCCCTCGGGAAACATTACTACGAGCAAATGGACCAGAAACTGGAGATTTACCGAAATCGAACGATGAACTTCGACTGCAACGGATTTTCTCACTCGTTTTGGGTATACCTCTGGACAATATTCGAGTCGATAGTGACTTTTTCCGCTTAGGTGGCGATTCTTTACAGGCCATGAAACTCTTGGCTCTGGCTCCCAAGGAGGGGCTGTCTAATCTTTTGTATGAGGACATTTTCCGATACCCAAGATTAAAAGACATGGCCAAAGCCTCAGAATCAAATTACACCAAGAAAGATGTAACAAGTTGGAATAGCTCATGCATCCGTCCTTTCAGCCTCGTCATTGATGATGTATCACTCATTGACATCGCGACTAAGCAATGTGGCATCAAAAAAGAAGCAATCGAGGACATATACCCCTGTACTCCGATGCAAGCCAGTATCATGGGCTTAACCGTAACAGGCAAAGTTGAGTCTTTTTCGACATTTATATTTACGCTAAAAGACCATATTGATGTAATGTGCATCAAAGAAGCGTGGTATACCGTCCATAAGGCCAGTCCGCTTCTCCGAACACGCATCATTTGCGGCCAAACTGGAGGACTGTACCAAGTAGTTGTCAAAGAAGATTTCTTCTGGGATGAAGGCAGATACGGAAATGTGGTGTGTCGAGAGTCTCGGCCTTCTGTCGGCTTTGGAGTCCCTCTAGTCCAGCTGTATCTGGTGAAAGGTCAACTTGTCGTTACCATACATCGTGCACTGTATGATGCTTGGTCTTTCCCACACCTTTTGAATGAAGTCAGCGACTCTTATTGTGGACTTCCTTCGCGACCACGGCCTCATTTCAATTACTATGTGAGCTACATAGCTAAATCGCTGGACTCTGCAGTATCTTTCTGGAGAGCAGAGTTAGAAGACTCCGATCCTGCCCAGTTTCCTAAGCCAACCCTCCACAAATACAAACCAGGCCCCAGGGCATGTCTGGGTATTCGCGTGCCCACAAAGCAAGAATGCGATGACATCATGGCATGCAAGCTTCGATTAGCTTGGGCAGTGACAACGTACGCCCGTACCAACAATAAGGATGTTATATTCGGAGTTCTTTCTTCTGGTCGAAACATATCTATGAAAGGCGCGGAAGAGATTCCTGGCCCCATTTCTACCATTACGCCATTGAGGGTAATGATTGATGGCACACAAGACGTGGGAGAAGCTCTGGAAGAATTGCAGTATCGCGGGGAAGAGCAGGCAATGTACTCACATCTTGGATTGCGCCGAATTGGTCAATTGGGCCAGAATGCCACAGCAGCTTGTCAATTCCAAACTGTTTTAGCTGTCGAACTCAATCTACCCGAGCTCAAAGGCGCGTGGTTCAAGGATCATGTGGCGCTGCATGATCATGCAGAGACCGGGAGCTACCTGCTGACAATCAAATGTGTCATCAGGCCCAATCATGTGGACATTGTTGCGATATTCGACCAGCAAGATCTGCCTGAATTGGAAGTTCAACACATTTTGTCACAATTCGAATACATATTTAGGCAGGTCCACAGGAAAAGGTCTTCAAAAATGGCGATTGCAGACATCGATACTGCAAACTTTGAAGACTGGACCACCTTTCAGAAGTTGAGCATACCAATGACTAGTGATGGTTGTGATGGAATCAACTTGCGCAATAAGGATGTTCTTCTCAACAAAACCATAAACCACGGTGGGGTTGAAACAGCCATATGTACATTCCATGATTCTCTAGAGGAAGCGGCAGTGGCTACAGACGAAAAGCCGCGGTCGAACTCCCGTGGAAGCGGCACGACTCAGTTCTCCACGGAACCATCGTATTCAGTGGACCTCATCTCTGAGATAAATAGATATGACCTCGCAATAACGCGTGCTCATCATACACTAGGGTCTGACCAGCTCTCAGGGCCTGACGTGATGGTTGAGCAGCAGAATACTGACACTTTTACCGTGTTTCTGACAGGCGCCAACGGCTTCATAGGCACACAGATCCTACGTCAGTGTCTTGAAGACAAAAAGATAAGCCGCGTGATTGCATTGGTGCGAGGTGGCTCGGCAAAAGAAGCGAGAAGCCGTACAGAAGAGTCGGCAAGACGGGCGCAATGGTGGTCAGATTGCCACGGCCAGAAGCTTGATGTTTGGCCTGGCGACCTGTCATTGCCACAATTGGGCCTTGGCCAAACACATTGGAGTCTTCTTGAAGATGGGAGGACGGTCAGCGTAATCATTCATAATGGAGCATCAGTTCATTGGCTGAAAAGCTACGCAGATCTTGAGGCAACAAATGTTTGCGCGACGGCACAATTGCTGCAGCTTGCGGTAAGAAACCCTCATCTGAGATTTGTATATGTTTCAAGTGGCAGATACAAAGACCCAATTGAAGAGGTGGAAGAGCTGGCAGCGGTCGAGATTGCTGCCGCAGCCATTCCTTACAGTCAGACCAAATTTGTCGCCGAGTCTCTCGTCAGGCGTGCGACCGCACGCATGCCTCGCGGACACTCAAATCTCGCGGTTGTTAGCCTAGGTCTTATCATAGGTGATTCTTCTGCAGGCGTTGTGAACGTTGATGACTACTTATGGCGATTGCTTGCAGCATGCATCAAAGCTGGCATGTATAATACTAACGCCGTTGCAAAATGGATTCCTATTTCTGATGTCACATCTACGGCTAAAACAATTATCAAGACGGCATTGGAACCAGCAGGAGTCACAGCGACGGTAAAGCCGGTCACGGGTGGGCTTACGTGGAGAGAAATCTGGGACATGGTTTCAGAAATGGGTTACGATATCGAACCGATGCCAGAGAGCGAATGGATGGCGACTGTCCGGAGAGACATCGAAACGGAGCAGGAAAAACATCCACTTTGGACGCTGTCACACATGGTTGAATCTCAATTGAAGAACGCTGAGCCGGCGTGGGCCGACAGTTGGCGTGGCGATGAGGTCGCATCTTTGAGATTGAGAATGGCCTTCAAGCGCAGCCTGCAGTTTCTTTGCCAAGTAGGTTTTCTGCCGGAGCCTGTGGGACAACTGCAGAACGTGGATCGTGAAATAAATAGGAGTGCATTTGCGCGGTCATGGTAGTAGAGAAGGCATCGTGCCGACGAGACTAGTTTACGGTGCCGGTGATGTGCCATGCGAGAGGTAAATGCGAGAGGATCCTATGTAGTCTAGAACTACAAAGTCGACCATTCAATAATGTGCTTACTGGTGATGAAGACCCTCGCTTGCAAAATTACAGGGCACATTGGTCACCAGTTGTCTTAGGTGAGGTGATATCCGCAAAGGCGTGGCTTGATCGATATTTAAAAGATCCGTCAGATCCAAGCCCCAGGAATGGGAGTGCTTGACAATGTCAAAAGCAAGACTTTACCATGGTCGTAGCTAATGACTCCTGACCAGAAAAATGGTCCAGGTCCCTGCTATTTGTGACGACTGTAACAACACCTTAAATGAACACCTTAAATGCCTCATCAAGAACTTTTTCTAGTCTCACAAGCTTGAAAGAGAGCTCAGACAAGTCTTCGGATTCTTTTAGGTCTTAATCTTGGTGTTTTTGAACCCTACCAGCGTGCATGAGACAGACGATTCCGTTGACTAAAATTGACAAATATCCTTTCCCACAACATGAGGACCTTCTGTCGTCCGTAACAAAGTGTTTTATTTAAGTATCCGATCGTTCACATGGTTCTATCTAGAAAGGCTCTCTGTCATCCATCGCCAGCAAAATGCCGTCAACTTCAGTGGGCAGGGGCAATATTTTCAAGACTACTCCAACCACTTTTCGACCAGCCATTCCGCAGCACCAAAAACAACGGGGTCATCAGAGCCCTTCCAATCCTCTGTCACTGCCATGTCGCAGCAATGATCCAGTCCCTTTACAATATCGAGACGTACAGGCCGATCCTGCTGTTTCATTGTCTGCGCAAAGCTCAGAGAAGTCTCAACAGGCACTACGGTGTCGCCATCGGCATGCAACACCCAAATGCGCTCTGGCAATTCTGATCCTTGCTCCACTCGACGGTTCAACCATACCGCTGAGTCGTCGTCCAGCTTCCCGCCAGGATTGAAGATTTCTGGAAACAGGCCAGCGCGAGCAACACAGGCTCCGAAGCCGTCACGCTCGGCACCTGGTATTGTGACTATCGGTCCTTCTCTGAACTTCTCAAGTTGATCCATTACAACTTGGTCATCGACAGGGAATGCGGCGTCCGGAAGACAGCCCGGGTTTGGCGCTCCGACGGCTCGACTGCCTTTGCGCCACCAATCGGTGTCGAAGTCAATCATGGGATACATGAGACTGAGACACCGATAGGACTTTGGATGCGACAAAGCAGAAGATAAGGCAAGGTAAGCGCCTGAGGAGCCTCCATGGAGCAGTATTCGCGTCAAATCAGGTTCGTAGCTCGGCGCCTTCTCAGCCAGTGTGTCAGCGAATGATGAATGCAGCCAGTGATGGAAAGCTTCTGCGTCTGCTTGGACAGATGAGAGGCCTTCTTTGCGTGGAAGAAGAGCATGATCGGGAGAGATGATGATAGCCGAATGTTTCTTGGCAAGACTGAGAAGCAATGGTGGGAAGAAGAGGGGAAGTAAGCCATGGCCTGCAACTAAATAACCTCCATGCCAGTTTATGATAACCGGGCTAGGCTTCGACGAGGAACTCAAATAACTTCTTGGAAGTATTATATGAGCTAAAATTGGATGATTTTCTCGTGTCCAGAATCTGTGACTTGTCAGACCAGGAAGCTTTATGTTAACGTACATCAACATACGGTTGGTCGATGATCGTAAAGTCATCAAATATTTCGCTTGTCTGCAAAACTATGTTGTCCATGGTGAGCAGCGGTCATTTGAAACAAGTCTCAGTGAGAGCCTGGGTGACTGACAAGAGAGAGTTGAGACGGCTTTATATGAATTGAATCCCTTATTGCCTCTGAGGCGTCTGTCGTCCACGTTGCCTCAAATTTTCACGTGAAGCTTTCATCAGTTCATCAATAAACTAGGTTTCCGGAATTGATCAAGGCTGAACTCAGAACGACGAGCGGAGGCGTCAGGTCTACGAAAATGAACGATTTTATTCGCATACAAGAAATATCATGTTCGACTTCCACACTTATTAGAAAATACAGCATTCCTTGCCTATTCAATTGGTCTTGCACAAGAGCCTTTAATAGTGATAGAACGTCAGCGGAATTGTTTGTTGACATG